>JAODAL010050953.1:0-27030 GCA_025379985.1 Phyllomedusa bahiana | reverse complement strand
ACCCACATGATGGTTTATCCTGAAAGTCACCTAAAATAACATCTATGCATTAAATAAAAATGTATGGGATTCACAATGATTAGTCCTTGTTCACAAACTGCATTTTAAGGCTATTTTCACTTGTCTTTTTATTCAGAAATCTAGTACAGTTCTTAGATGAGGGAGAGCCTAAAGCTTTTCTTTATGCTCTTTCCTCTCCAGAATCTGTTCTCAAAGAATGTAAATGAATTCCATGTTGTGGGAAATCAGCCACATGGGATTCTTTAAGGTTCCCCCAAACCGATTAATTTTAGCAGGCATTAGGAAATAGTGGTTGCCCTTCCATCAACCATTTTACAATAGTTTGCACATCCTGCAGATCAGTGGTATTTATAGACACCTGTTGAATTATGCCTCTCTGCCAACCCATATTTACTATTAGATCCGTCTACTAGACACACATAGACATGAAAGATGTAGCTATATCAGCTTAGTAAATATGTGAATATCTGAAACATAGTATGTGAATAACATTTTACACTAAATTATTCACTAGATGGCAACAGACAGATTAAGAACAGGTTTAAAAACATATTCTAGAGAATTAAAATGAAATGTCAGAAGTTACACTCAAAATTTTACAACAACTTATTTACAGGCATTTTGCCTTTGGGATATAAATATTATAATACATGCAGAAGTATTAGAATGCGTTCTACATTGACATAACAATGGGGTTGCTGCTTTAGGCTATGTTCACACGGCGGGAGTCGCGCTGATCAGCACGTACTCCCGAAGCACGGAGGACCGGCGGCCCACCGGCCCCATAGACATGCATTACTTGCGGCGAGTAATCGCCGCGAGTAATTGACATGTCACTTATCTCCCCGTGCGTACAATACGATTGCATTGTACGCGTGGGGGGGACAAGGCATAATCCATAGTTCTCTATGAGAACTATGGATGACCGTCATTGCGGCGCGCATCTCGCAGCATATTAAGCGCAAATATGCGGCAAAATGCGCGCCAAATTTACGCCCTGTGAACACACCATTTTTCATTAGTCTTCGAGAAATCTATTTTATTTTACCAGTAATTCCTTAAAGAGGTTTTACCATGAGGTAAAAATCCCTGCACTGGCAGCTCGCTGCGAGATAGCCATGCATGTAAATAGGGAGGGTGGTGCTTGCAGCCATCCTCCTCGTTCACTTTTATGGAAAATTCCAAACAGAACCGAGCGCACACACTCGCCTAGCTTTGGAAGCTCTCAGAGAAGTGAATGAGGAGGACGGCAGCAAGTACCAACCTCTTCATTCACAAACATGGCTGTCTTGCTTTGAACTTCCAGTGCAGTGGTTTTTACCTCTTGGTAAACCCCTTTAAAGGGGTTTTCTCACCACAATTATTCACTTTTAGCATGTAAGAAAAGGTAAATGAAGACTCTTACCAAATATATTGTTGTCTTGATTTTGCTACATTCAGGAGATACAGAAGATGTTACAGATCACCTCTCCCTCCTCCTTCTCTTATCTGATTGCTCCAAGCTGTCCATGGTGAGTCACTCCCTACTGAGTCTTATCTCACAGGAGCTTGTTCACCTAAGTTAATGACAAGCTTCAACCCTTAGAGTGCTGTTGCCTTGTGCACTCATGTCACTGTAACAGGAATAGCTAGTGTTAAGGTAGGATTTCCCTTTTTAATCCATTCCTTGTCCAGTTGCTATCTCTGTTCCAAATTATGGTATAAGTTTGCTGTAAACAGCTGGGATCCCAAGACTTACCATCCACACACAGTTGTCTGGAAAGCAATTCTGTTTAATACAGGGAAGTACATGACATTTTATATCACTTGTTACGTAAGCATTTGTCATAGCATGTGTTAGCTGATCATTGGTTAATTGACATTTGATGGGATGAGTTAATAAGATATCGAGTTCATATTTGGTAATATACATTTCTTGCATGCTTTGCATAATGTTAAACCGTCCAGGCCGAGTTGTTTACTGTCCTGGATGCTGGGTGTCGCAACAAATGTCCAAATGATTTCTGTGTCATTAGTCTGCTTTGCTTAAGCTATCTTCTTATTAATCCATAGTGACTCCATTTTAAATGTCCTCAGCGTCATTCAAGAATAGGTATATTCCTGAGGTAGTCTGTCTTGCAGAAGCTAGTGCATCTTCAAGCCTATAATATCTTGATTTAATCCTGGTCAAGGAAAGAGTATAGAGAATAATTCATGCAAAAAGTATATAGACAGTTTCTATATATAATCAATGGATATGAAAGGTACAAACAGAGTTCTAATGTTTTCAATCAATTCTTAATGAATTCCCACACCTGACACTAGGACCAGCAGAGATAATATACAAATCACTGCTATATACCCATCCACAGTTTAACCAGGAAGTGTGAGTCTGAAGCTGGCTGTGGCACTGTGAAAGAGCATGGTGAGACAACCCATTTAATGTTTGGTCTTCCATTAGATTATGGGACCCTGTCAAAATACATTGTGGTTTTCATGTGGTACAATGGCCGGTCTCTGTGCATTATTATGAGACTGACATTGAGCTTGTCTAGATTGGAAATATGGACTTTCCAGTTATGATTTGCAGCCTTTATGGCTCTGCTAAAGGTGAAGTCCAGTCCCATGGTCTTGTGCCAACCAGCGGCACTATATTGTGCCTTATTATTTAGGCTTGTCAGAGATCCAGATTTCATGAGTACTCCTGGGCCTGTGCTTGTATCTTCAATCCTATACCCCAAGTCTGTAACTAGTTGTCCTGTTTTTGTATTAGATCTTAGCTTTGCTTTGCATCTCAGGTCTGCTGTGTTGCTTTCCCTTCCTATTCAGAAAACAATTCCGCCGCTAAATCCAGTTTTGTCACAAAAGACAGAGCTACTATAATAACCGTCAAAGTGGGACTGCTGTGATTAGCCCCTCTGTCGCCTTACATGTAAGATAGATGCTCCATTCTGTAGCATGGCAGCTGCAATCTGTAATGACTATCGATGTGATCACCAATGAGGGGCTATGACAATGCGCCTCTCGGGGATGAGCAAACATAAGCTGCTGCTGAGGACTGCCACCCTCACTGCTCTGCCACCTTATTAGACAGCTTGATCTGTTAACGTGATGCCATACTAGTTTTGCTCAGTTTGTGTGAACTGCCTCTGTCCATGACGTAATAACATGTCACAGGTTGAGAAGGCATTACATGATTTTTTATTGCTCCGGGCATTTATCAGATACGTAGTCAAAGCTATGAAAATACCTTTTATCTTAATGGTTACTTTTCTGCCTGTAAAGTTTGATCAAACTCCTTTGCTAATTAAATTCCTATGTATCAGCTTGTTATCATCTCATTCATGTCATATAACCAGTTTATATTCAAACACGTGTCCTCCAGATCTGTGGCTGGTGATTGAAGGGTAGGTCCTTTTATGTTATTGCTTGTCGTATGTTTCCATCTGAGTCCTTTTATCTTGACTCATTCATCTTCCAAATGCAGTTTCTGAGTTTGAGAGCAACATTTTTACTGCTAGTAGGAGAGTGTCGCACTGCATTAGTCATAAATGAAAGTAAAAACTGAATTGAAGTTAAAGCTCTGCTTGGCACAGAGTGCAAGCTTTTGAAACATGTAAGCTTTCTTTAATGCTATTTCTATTTTTTAAACAATGGGTCCCGTGTGGTGAAGATAATGTTGCAGCTGGTTCCTGTATAATACCTGGAGAGATTAACCCTGCTATTCTGTTCGGTTCTACTATACACATATAATGTTCTGGTCATTTTTGACCGGGCCTATAAAGGTCGAGATTTTAACGATAATTTAAAAAGTTTTTTATTTGAATTTTCTTTTTGTATTATTTTAAATGTATTGAACATGGTTGTTCATAAACAAATGAAAAATAAAATCAAAACTTAATTTTTAATTATTTGTGCAAAAAAATGTTACATGGCCTTATAGCATTATTCATGCATAATGCACATTTGCACAAAGAAAAGTCTTATAAAACTGTAAACTATATACTCATGACATCAAACTGATGTAAATATATATAATATATTTAAAACAAAACAAAAAGAAAAAAAGTCTGTTTTTTCTATATACAAATGT
Organism: Phyllomedusa bahiana; assembly: GCA_025379985.1. NCBI lineage: Eukaryota > Metazoa > Chordata > Amphibia > Anura > Hylidae > Phyllomedusa > Phyllomedusa bahiana. The sequence continues at coordinate 22,937 of JAODAL010050953.1, read as the reverse complement.
AAATAAGGTTCAAGGTGCTAAATTTACTGTTTGCATTCGTCACAAGTTAATTAACTAGTCTTTTTGCATAAGTACATTAGCACAATTGCAGCCATATCACATTTGAGTTTGTGATTACTTGATGTTGGACAGAAAGCGCATCGAATTCGTTTTAGGCTGGGTTGCACTGCTGGTGGAGGCCGAGGGTATCGTTCGCAGTGCGACCTAGAAGCCCTTGGTTCACTTTCTTCAGCATGCTGTTGGATCCTTGACAAAGGCTGCAGCTCCATCATCACTGGTGTTACATATATTTGTTCAATATATGGCCTAACCATTGATTTTCCCAACTCCTCTTAATAAATTCTTCTTTTATATAGTTTATTCTTATAGTTTTTTCTGCATAGGTTTCCCCATCACTTATGTGGTCCTCCTCTTTAGATACATTTTCAAGCGGTACATCAACATCTGAATCGTAGGGCGTATGCAAGCTCCTCCAAAATCAACTTCAGTCAATATCCCCGTTTTTCCATCATCTGCAAAAAAGCAATACATGTGGAATGAAAAAATAAAATGTATTCAGTAACAATAATACATACACAATTACATTCACACACTATGGACATCACATATATATACTCCTGCACAGATACATACATACCTACATACATAACTAACACACACACACACACACACACACACTGACATATACATATGACATACTGATATACATAGGAATTGCACTTACAGCTCTAAGTCTTTCCCCCTCTTCTCCTCCTGTAGTCAGGTAATCTCCAACACAGTGGTAATAGTCATTGAAGACACTGCAGGTAAGAGTGGTCCGGTCCTTCATCCCAATCCCTATGTGTGCAGGAAGCTGTTGGCAAGTCCTTCTTTTGTTTCCTCTTCTGCTACATAAATGTAAAGATGTAGTTTTCAGGAGCTGTCTCTGTGTTGCCTCCTTCTATGTTCACTCAGTTGTATTAGAAAGTGAAGTAACTGTATAGAATTGTACTTGTCTACTGATCACTAAAACACCCCCTTTAGCAGCCCAAAGTAAAACAAACACATTTTGTCAACAGAATTTAATTAGTGCTCTTTCAGGTCAACATAGCGTAATAGAAGCCATCAAAACTAGGAACCACTAAGACAAATAATTCCACATTTACCATTTGAACAGGATTGACAACTGAATTGAAGCCAATTTCTAATAAGAACAGCACATAACTATAGTGGAAAGAATCCATCTACAGAGTATCATCTAATTGGAAAATGATATGTAAGTGGTAACTCTGCCATGACCAAAAGGACCTAGATAAATTGATAAATAGTAGTAGATGAACCTATATATACCAAAGTGAAGATTATAACTCTTTATTTTTTCAAAAAATGGCTGGAGTGATTAGTATAAAAGGCTATCAGGTCATTTCTTGACTGAACAGTACAAGGTAAAAAAAAGAGGTGGATACAAAAAGTAAAACAAAAAATAAATAAATAAAAACTGCAAATTAGTCAAAACCCCATCAAATGAGGGAAAAGTCAATGAAACCACAAGTTTCAGAACCTCAACCCGCATAATGAATATTTAAAAAAAAAAATCAATTTCAAATTCCGTCATTTTTGACCGACACAGAACAGCAGGGTTAAAGGAGTTGTTCAGTTCTTGCAAGAAATAAATAATCGTCTACTGGTTGTCCAATAAAATGAAAAAAAACAAAACAATACTAACTTTCTTCTATCTCCTATCGGCAGTGTTACCTCCATTTACTTTCTGTACACTTCTGAATGGTGATGTAATGGGGAGTGGCAAGTGACTGATTCCGCCAATAAGTGGCGTCAATGGTGACGTCTCACACTCGAAGGGAACAGAGGATAAACACAGAAGACTTGGGAGAGCCAACGCTGTAATTGTTCCTATAGTACCTATAGAAATATATTCTTCAAATTTATAGAATGCCTTAAAGGGGTTGTTCTCACTACCAGATTGCTTAAATGTAAAAGATTGCTTGCCAAAACAAGTCACTTTTGCAATATATGATCCATTAACAGTGACCTAGTGATTCCTAGATATTCCCTTTTTGTAAAGGGCGCATCACTCCACAGGTCGCTATGACTACAGACCTGTTTGATCTCTCATGATAGGCTACCACACATGGATGCTATAGCTACAGACCTGGCTCTACTGCAGGCCCAAGTAGAATCAGTAAACACGCACCCTGAAATTCAAATGAAACCAAGAAAACAGGACTGATTTAAGATGAATCAATGTAGGAGACCAACCCCTTTAAAGGGGTTTTGCCATGAGGTGAAAAACCCCTTCACTGTCGCTGGCAGTGAGCCAGCATGGTGCAATGCAATTAAGGAAGGGCAGTGCTTGTGGCCGGCCCTTCTCATTCACTTTCATGGGGAACTTCTGAGAGGTAAATTATTACTTGTCAATGTGACAAAATTATGGGTACGTCCACAACGACAAAATATAAAAATACTCATCAGATTAGGAATCCTAAAGCAACGTCGTCCCAAGGAGATTCGTAACGCAGTTTTCAATGTGGATTTTAGGTGTTTATTTCCACAGATTTACAGTCAGTAAAACTAGTCCATTCATCTCTTTGGGTTTTGACCCGCATCCAACATGAGAAATATTTGTGACATTGCAAGTCCTGATTATACATATAATATGAGTGTCTATACTTATACTTTGTACTTTTGTATGCTTCAAATTTGACAATTTTTTGCCCCTTGCTACTAAACTTGCTCACTATGAGGAACTATGGGCAATAATAAATGGCGCCGACATCCTGTGTACCGCACCCAGAGACGTCAAATAAGTTTACTATGGAAATCACATTTTTACCATAAATAGAAAGGACTTACAGAAACTACCTGAGAAGAACTCCTGTCACAGTGGCAAACCTAAATGTGGTCAGACAGTGACAGCAGAAGAATGTCCTGATATGTTGCAATAATAACCACACTGTTCCCCTTGAAAGAATACCTTCCTAGTCTTTGCTTCTTTTCTGTTTATGTTTCTTAACCATGCCCCTTCATTATTCCTGTGTAAGTATATATTTGTGCGCATAATAAACTCCAGGAAGTGCTGACAGGATCAGGTGAGAAGCATGAGCTGGGTTTGAACGGATACTTGTATCTGTGTCATTCTTAGACACAGTGCACATCATGCTCATATGAGATTGGAGTAACGGCTGACCCCGGGAGTATTGTCGTTTTCACGACCACGACAACATTTTTTTTTTACCTTGAATACCGTTGATTAATCAACAATGGTCTAAGAGTTTTTGGAAATAACGGGTTTTTGAAATCCAACTCTCAAGCAAAATCTGAATCGTGTGGACACTACTTGAGTTTTCATTGAGGTCTATAGGGATTAGTGACAGTTCAATTTAGACCGTGTTTTAAAATCCAATGCGCTGGGATTTCCAACTGGAAATCCCGCACTATAGACTAGAACCCTATAAGTGCTGTTTGCAGCTATGTGAACAACATTGTAGGGTACACATCAAGTACGTGGAAGAAATGGTGCTCAATGTTTCACTGCCCTTACCGCCGGAGCCAGTTTTTTGCCTCTCTTACAGAGCCCCATTTTTTTTAAATCTTCATGTGTCACTTTATGTCAGAATAACTATTTTTGACACTTAACTTATCCATGTGATTCAGCAGAAATGTTTTCTCGAGAACACATTGTGCGTTAATTGTTGATAGTAAGAAATTTTGGTCCAAACAATAATTGTTTATTTGAAAAATATCAATTAACTGTGAAAAATATGAAAAATTTACCAATTTCAAACATCAAAAATTTCTGCCTGTGCAAGACAGATGGTTATTCACTCAAAATAGCTTATAACCAAGGCATCTACCAAATGTCTTTCTGTAGATTGGCAATCAATTTTTGAAATGTCTTTTTTTTTTTTTAACGACGTTTAGGGCTAATTAAATTAAGTAAAAAACAAAAAAAAGTAATTTTCAAATTTCAAGAAAATTTGCAATATAACAATTTTAGGGACCAGTCCATTTCTAGACGTGACCTTTTGATTGACCTGGTTATGAGTATATGTGCGTGAGTGTCGGTGTTGGTGGGGTGGCGTTCTTCGCGGCAGGGGAGGGGGGGATAATGGTGTAAGCGGTGGATCGGTAGGGGGGTGAGTTTGGGGGTTTGGGCTAGTGTGGGGCTTCGCGGGACTGTACGGGGAGGGGGGGGGGGGGGGTGGGGATGGGGGGGGCGGGGGGGGGGGTGGGGGGGGGTGTTTGTCGTTTCGGCGTTTTGTTTTGATGGTCACTGTTTACGTTTTGTTTTTTTTGGTTGTAGTTTAGTTTTTATATGTGTACTGGGGGGGGGGAGTGGGTGTGGTCACATGAGGGGGTGTGGGGGATTTTCGTAGATATATTTTTAAATTTGTAAGTCTTATTTATTTTTTACTTGAAAAAGCTCATTAGTGTTTTCACAGGAATTAAAGCAAATGGAAGGGAATTTCAAATTTCACTTTTTTGCAGATTTTCAATTTTGTTTACATTATTGACAAGAATAGGTAAATGTGATTCATGTGTAATGCAAATTTAAAATTGCTATCCCCAGATTCTGACGTATTCAGAGACAATCTCCATAATGTGGCCCTAGCGATTATTTGGCTCAACCACAAGCCCCAAATAGGAAGTAGCACCTACCTGTGGACACTTGGGGCCTCTCATTTTTTCAATTAAAAACGATTTATTTTTCGGGGCTCATTTCAAGTTTGGCGGACACCCTAGAGGGTTCCAAAACACAATAAATACCCCTAAAAAGACCCCATACTGGAAACTACACCCTTAAAGGAATATATCCCGGGTCTGTAGTAGTATATTCGTAGCCCCACAGTGCGTTTTCACAAATTTTTTTTTTAATGCATTCGGGTCTACTTGTAAAAATACAAAAAAGAATTATTTTTTTATCAAAATCTGCAAATTATTTATTGCTGAAAATAAATGTATAATTTTTTTTTACAAATGGAATCTTGAAAAAAAAAGCCCAAATAGAGTGTGTACGCAATTTACTTTGGCTCAATTTTCGGCAAATACCCTACATGTGGGTGTAAACTTGCAGTTTTGTGGATTGGAGCGCATGGTGGCATGGGGTACAAGGGAGGGGATGCGCTAATGTATGCTTTTTGGACTCGACGGGGGTTTGGATGATTTTGGTGGGGGCCAAGTTCGCATCTGTCAAAGCCCCAAGAGTACTAGAATCAAATTGAAACCTTAGGCCCAGAATGTAGCCCTCATTTTGGATTCAGCATGGGCCTCATAGATTCTCATCAATGTGAGTAATTGTTGTCATATTTGGTTTTGTATACATGGTGTTCCGTCGATTTTTATAGTCATTGTAGGTACCATGCAGGAAAATGGTAGAGTGAGGAAAAAACTCATTCCTTCCATTGTTTATGGCTTCATTTTTACAGTATTTCGCCATACGGATAAAATGAATGGGGTGTAATAGACTTTACTATGGGGGGTTTCGGAACAATGTACAATGATATAAATTTTTTAATAATAGTTTTCTTTATGTTTTTATTATACTTTTACACAATAGAAGCGAGTTTTATTAAAAAGTTGCGTTTTTATGTTGTCCTAGTTCGGACAGCCATAGCATTTCTTTAATTTTTTGCATATGGAGCTTGGCTTGTTGGCTTGTGTTTTGTTACGAGATGTAAGTTGATTTGTATATTGGAACCGGATTACGGACCGGCATGTTAAAAGTGCTTTGATCACTTTTTTATTAAGGTTTTTGTGAGGCATTTATGTACAAAATACAGCAATCCAGGTAGAGAATAAATATAATTATTATAATATTATAACTTAGCGTACAAAAATGCGTGTATCAGCATGACAACAAGTTATTACTCAAAAGTGTTGAAACGTTACAAGCGATTACCACATTTGTATAATTTATTTATAAATGTTTTAAACTGCTTTTACGCACAAAAGAAAATCACGTTTATTTGAAAAGGAAACCACGTTTTTTTTTTATTTGCAGCAAACCCGTAGTCTGAGAGCCATAACATTATTTATTTTTATTCTGTTTATTGAGCTGTATAGGGACTTTTTTTTTTGCGGGATGATGTTGACAGTTTTTTATTGGTATCATTTTTGGGGGGACAAAGACTTTATGGATCGCTTTAAATCCCGTTTTTTGGAAGCAGGTTGAAAGAAAATACTGCAAACCTAGCAGTGTTATTTTATTTTTTTATTTTTAATACGATCCACCGTTGCAGTTCCGTCGACAATGTTAGTTTTACTCTGTGGGTTGAGCCGATTACGGTGATACTCAATTTATGTAGTTTTATTTATTGGAATAAAAAAATGTTTTTATGTGTACAACAATATTTAGCACACGCTATCTACTAATAGCCAGAACTTTTTTTTATTTTTCCGTATACAGAGCTGTGTCAAGGACTTTTATTTTGCGGGATGAACTGATGTTTAATGGCATCACTTGATGTTGATATGAGTTTTTTACTGACTTTTTACATCCATATTTATAATGTCTTGACGGATGAACAAAATCACAATTCTGTGACGTTTTTTGGTTTTTTTTTTTAAGGCTTTCCTGTACGGGTTAATTAACATGACAGATTTTATAGGGTGGTTCAGTTCCGCCTGCGGCTATATCCACATAGGTGTACTTTATTTATTTGATCTTTTTTGGGGCGATTGGCTTTTGTAAAGGGGAAAAGGCGATGTACGAGTTTTTATTTTTATTTTTTGTTTGTGTTTTAACTTTTTACACTTTTTTGTTACATTTTTCACACTGTTTACCACTTTCCCCAGGGGGAATGCATGAACGATTGTCAATCGATCATGCAATAGGAGATCTGCATAACACGCTTATAGCTGTAGCTGGTCTACATGACAACTGGGGGGGGGGGGGGGTCCTGTCACGCTGCCACATGCATTGTGGGCTAAATGTTCCCCGTGACGTCACCAGACAACCCGGTGGATGCAGTTTCCCCCATTCAGCATCCGGGCTGTCTGGGAGGAGACCGGTACCGGCGCTGAAGCGCCGTTACTACCCCCCCCCTGCGCCCGGGATCTGGCGGGCAGCAGAGCTCACTCCCTTGCCGCCCAAGCAGCGATGTCCGGCGACCAATATACCAAATACCCGCTGGTTCCATATACCGTTGGTTCCATGCCGCGATCTGTGCGCTCCGCCTGGAGCGCGCAAGATCGCCTGACCGTACTCATACGGCAATTTGCGGGAACCCCTACCCGACATTGCGTATGAGTAAGAAAATGTGGGGAAAGGGGTTAAGGTAGTCGTAAAAATTTTTTTTTAAATTTTTCCCAAAAAATGAAAGGGGGGGGACATGTAAAAAAATGTTTAGTCAAAGATTTTCTTGTTCCCCATAGCAACCAATCAGGGTTCCCCTTCTTTTATAGTCTCTAAAGAAATGAAAGGGGAACCCTGGCTGGTTTGCTTGGGCAAAAAGGGAAAAGTCTTAGACCAAATTTTTCAGCTGTCCCCTAAGTCGTGTTTCTCAAACTCCAGTCCTCAGGACCCCAACAGGTTGTTTTCCAGGTATCCCACAGAATGCCTGACAAAAATTAACCCCTTTAAGGACCCGGGGTTTTTTTGTTGTTGACCGTTCGTTTTTTTCTCCCCGTTTCCCAGGCCTAATTTTTATTTGTCCCTACATAGAATATGAGGGTTTTTTTTTGGGGAAAGAGATTTTAAGGGTGTTTTTTCAATGTACTATGATATACTGGGAAAACCCAAAAAAAACAAATTGTGAAAAAAAATATTTTCACCAGTTTGCGGGTTTTTTGTTTTTTTAGGGTTTCCGTTATTTTTTGGTCCGTAAAAAAATTCCAAACTTTTTCTTTTTTTGAAATTTGCATCGGTCTATTTGTGGACCATAATTTTTTTGTACTACACCTGGAACGTCAGTGAGGGTGTTTTTTTGGGGGGTGAAGTGTATTTTTTATGTAGCATTTTGGGAATGCATGCAATTTTTTTGATCATTTTATTCCATTTTTTTAAGTGACAAAAAAGACAAAAAACGCTTTTTGGCTTTTGGATTTTTTTCTTCTAGGTTTTGGCGTTGGGGATAAAGATGTTATATTTTTATAGATCGGACTTTTGGGACGCGGCGATCCAAATATGGTAACTTTTTTTATTTTTAATGTTTTTTTATTTTTTAAAAATGGGGAAAGGGGGTGATTTGAATTTTTTAATACTTTTTTTTGTATTTTAAAAATTTATTTTTTTTTTCACTGTAACTTGGTCCCCTAGGATGCTTGACAACTGGGGGGCGGCGATTTTTAAATAAAGCCTTATGCATTGCATGGGACAGCTTTGGGTGTAAAAAATGGGGGTTTTCCCCCACTTTTGCTAGGGCCCGGGAAAGTGCGGCAAACCGGGACATGGCAGTGACGGGAGGTTCCGGGCTCCCCATGCCCTGTCCGGTGGGATCGCTGCGCTTTTTCTTCGGCGGTGCCCTGACCCCAAGATCGGGCTCGGCTTTTTTCAGCGCCTCGGGCCCTCTTTGCCGCGGTGTCTGAGGGGTTTTAAAAAGGCCAGTGGGGGGGCGAACCCGGCGGCGTGTTTAAGCCGGGTTTACGGCGATCAGCCGCTAACATCCGGCGGCTGTGCGGGGGGGGGGGGGGGAGAGGTTGCCAAGCGATCCCCCTGCAAAGCCCCTTAGCGGCCCTGGGACGTACTCATACGTCCAGGGTCGTTAAGGGTTTAAATCACCTGTGCAGCATAATTGTATCACCTGTGTAATGCTAAGGGAATCCAGAAAACATGAACTGTTGGTGGGTCTTGAGGACTGGAGTTGAGAAACACTGCCCTAAGTCTTTCAGGTAGCAGACAGACTACATCCACAGTGCCCAGTTAATGATGAGTAAGCAGTGCTGACCACTACTAGTGGCATAGTGCCACTAGACATCCAACATAAAATTGACTTCAACAATAATTATTAAAACAAAAATCTATTTATTTTATTTCCACACAGACTGTGGGGTCAGGGGCTGCACACTGCTTGACAGTCGGCAGCTAGAGTGAGTGAGAGACTGCACTGAAAGTCTGCTACTCGCCCACTATACTTCATATTAGAGAGCAGGGAGACTGGCTTCTGGCCTGACTCACCTACAGAAGCAAGATGATCCTGAAGACTGTCTTGTCCCATGTTCAGCACCAGGCCTGAGGAAGCTTACCGTACTGTCCCGGTCACATCTCTCAGGCGGTGGGGGGAGAATGAGGCTCTCAGGAGGTACGTCGTGAGCCTACTTGTTCCACAGACGATGGGGATAGGAGGGGCGGATGTAGGCGGGCAATAGCAGAAAACACTATGTGCGGCTGCTGTTTAGTAACCTGAGCAGGTATTTCGACTTTGCTCAGAAACACGCGCCGGGCTATTCATATGTACAGAACTGTACAATAAATCCAATAGATATTTAAGTGTAAACATACCCTATTTAGTCTGAACACACATAAGTCTAATAAAACACAACTAAAGCGAGAATAGCAAAGGAACATAACTAGATTGCATAAAATTAAAGACAATTTCAAAAAATGCCATCTATTAAATTTGAAGAGTGAGTTTTAGACCTAAACAGTTTCATACATGTGGCCCATTATCCATAAGTTTAATAAGCAACAGTTAAGGGTTCTGTTCACATTAAGCCGTTTTAGGACATGACAGATTTAAAGGGGATTTGTCAAAAAAAAGACTATGCTAAGTCTACACAGCGCAGGTTTCCCATCGGACAGTACCTTGTGCTGCATAAACAGCAATAAAAAAATCTGTGCTGCAGTCTATACAGCATGTATTTTTTAACCATCGTTTATAGAATCCAGTAGAATATGCAACATGTTGTATATTCCACAGGATTATCGCTGATTGCCGTTGGATTCCTGTACATTCAATGTACGGGGCTGATGGCAAATCCGAAAACTGATCATGGATTTTGCGCAAATACGCGTCATAAACCACGGTCGTGCAAATGTCAAAATGCCATCGGATTTTGGATGGCATTTTGACATTTGCTGTGTAGACCTACAGTGAAGGAAATAATTATTTGATCCCTTGCTGATTGCCTACTGACAAAGACATGAACAGTCTATAATTTTAAGGGTAGGTTAATTTTAACATTGAGAGGGTAGAATATCCAAAAATAAAATTTCCCGAAATTTTACATTGTATTTAATTATATAAAATTTATTTTGCATTTGCAGTGAGAAACAAGTATTGTTCCCCTTTTGCAATTAAGACTTAATTTCTTGGTGGGAAAACCCTTGTTGGCAAGCACAGCAGTCAGATGTTTTTTGTAATTGATGATGAGGTTTGTGTACGTCAGGAGGAATTTGGGTACACTCTTCTTTGCAGATCATCTCAAAATCATTAAGATTTTGAGGCTGTCGCTTGGCAACTCAGAGCTTCAACTCTTCATAAGTTTACTGTGGGATTAAGGTCTGGAGACTGGCTAGGCCCCTCCATGACCTTAATGTGCTTTTTTTTTGAGCCACTCCTTTGTTGCCTTGGCTGTATATTTTGGGTCATTGTCTTCCTGGAAGACCCAGCCATGACCCATTTTTAATGTCCTGGCGGAGGGATTTTATGGTACAGGGCTCCCTCCATTTTCCCATTGATGCAATGAAGTAGTCCTGTGCCCTTAGCAGAGAAACACCCCAAAACATAATGTTTCCACTTTCATGCTTGACAGTGGATGCAGTGTTCTATGGGTCACAGGCAACATTTCTCTTCCTCCAAACACGTTGAGTTAATACCAGAGAGCTCAATTTTGTCTCATCTGACCACAGCACCTTCTCCCAATCACTCACAGAATCATCCATGTGTTCATTGGCAAACTTCAGATGGGACTGCACATGTGCCTTCTTGAGCAAGGGGACCTTGCGGACACTGCAGGATTTTAAATCATTATGGCGTAATGTGTTACCAATGGTTTTCTTGGTGACTGTTGTCCCAGATGCCTTGAGATCATGAACAAGTTACCCGAGGGTAGTTTTAGGCTGATTTCTCACCTTCCTTATGATCAAGGATATCCATACGAGGTGAGATTTTGCACGGTGCCCCAGATCGATGTCGATTGACAGTCATTTTGTATTTCTTCCATTTTCTTACTATTGCACCAACAGTTGTCTCCTTCTCATCCAGCATCTTACTTATGGTTTTGTAGCCCATTCCAGCTTTGTGCAGTTCTATGATCTTGTCCCTGACATCCTTAGAAAGCTCTTTTGTCTAGCCTATGTTGTAGAGGTTAGAGTCTGACTGAGTCTGTGGACTGAAGTCCTTTATAAAGGTGATTATTTAAGACAGCTGTCTTTAATGTAGGTAACAAGCTGAGCGTTAAGAGCGTTTAACTGGTCTGTGGGAGCCAGAACTCTTATTGGTTGGTAGGGGATCAAATACTTATTTCTCTCAGCAAAATACAAATACATTTATATAATTTATATAATGTGATTTTCTGGATTTTATTTTGGATATTCTATCTCTCAATGCTAAAATTAACCTACTCTTAAAATTATAGACTGTTCATGTCTTTGTCAGTGGGCAAACTTAAACCATCAGTAAGGGATCAAATAATTATTTCCTTCACTGTAGCATAATGGTTTAACTCATGTTTTTATGTTAAACACATTTTTTAAGGATTTTTGTTTATGCTTTTTTTCAATTTTCAATATTATTGATTTTCAAAATTTAAAAAAAATTCTGAAATCACTTTGGCCACTAGGCCTAATAATAGTCTGATACCTGTTCTGTAGAGAGAGATTTTCAGCAGTCTGTTCATGATCAGTACAAGCAGGGTTACACTGAACGGCAAGTATACATAACAGAGAATTCACCAGTCACAGCAGATAGTCACAGCTCCCCCTATCTTCCTTCCTGCGCAGTGTCTACTTTTCCCAGGTCACAGAGCATGCTCACAACACTCTCCTATAGAAATTAATGAGACTGATCCAGTTCACAGGCTCCTATGCCCATGAAGCTGCTGTAAAGCATCTCTATAAATGCTGCTAAAAGCAGTGCAGACAAGAAAACTGCCCCCACAATCAAATACAGACAACTGAATTGAGAAATCTACAGTCAGAAAATAAAAACAGCTAAGAAGAAAAGAATATGTATAAATTGGCGACATTCCCTTTAAGGGAAAACTCACGTCAGATTTTTCCTTTTGGAAAAATTCAATCTGTAATCAATCTGAGGAGGATCTGCTTCAAAAACTGGACATGTCCATTGTCTTTTTTCAACACCATGGATTTGAAATTTATGGTTTTGAAACCCGCATTGTAGTCCATGGATTGTCCATTCAAATGAATGTAAGTTGGATTGCACTGGGATTTTAATATGGAATCCGATACAGAATCACGTTATGAAATATATGATATATATATGATATATATGGCTAAACTCTATCACTCTCATCAGGTCAGCAGGTCTGCTACTTTGGGATTACCTTTGACTCCAATCTGTCCTCAAGCTGCACATCCAAACCTTCACCTGTGCCTGCCACCTCCACCTGAAAAATATCTCCCGAATCCGCTCATTCCTTATCTTTGATAGCACAAAAATGCGGGTCCATGCCCTCGTTATCTCCTGCCTAGACTACTGCAACATCCTTCTCTCTGACCTCCCATCTAACACCCTTGCTCCCCTCCAATCCATCCTTAACTCTGTTGCCCGTCTGATTCATCTCTCTCCTTGCTACTCCTCTGCCTCTCCCCTCTGCCAATCCCTTCACTGGTCTCCCATTGCCCAGCGAATCCAGTTCAAGTTAGTAACCTTGACCTACAAGGTTCACCATAACCTCTTCCCTCCATACATCTCTGCCCTAATCTCTAGATACCTCCCTTCACGCAATCTCCGCTCTTCATAGGACCTTCCTCTCTGCTTTCCTATTATCAGCTCCTCGCATAACAATCTCCAAGACCTCTCCTGTGCTTCCACCCACACTATGGAACTCACTGCCCCAACACATCAGACTCTCCCCCACTCTCACTAGCCTCAAAAGCAACCTGAAAATCCATCTCTTCAGGATTGCCTATAACCAAAAATAACCCCGTTGCTACTATTCCATCAAGAGAAAGCCAAGACTATGCAAAGCAGTAATTCAAGCAAAAGGTGGCTACTTTGAAGAACCTAGAATATAAGACATAATTTCAGTTGTTTCACACTTTTTTGTTAAGTATATAAGTCCACATGTGTTAATTCATAGTTTTGATGCCTTCAGTGCGAATCTACAATTTTCATAGTCATGAAAATACAGAAAACTGTTGGAATGAGGTGTGTCCAAGCCTTTGGTCTGTACTGCATATATACCTCTCTCTATCTATCTATCTATCTATCTATCTATCTATCTATCTATCTATCTATCTAATCTATTTATATATATATATATATATATATATATATATATATTATATATATATTATATATATATATATATATATCAGCAGAATATGCCTCTCTTGACATAAAAAGTAAAAGAATGGAAACTATTTTGAAAGCTACTAAATAACGCAAAGTAAAGTTAATGGGAATGCGCTCACCATGCAAGTCCATGTACGGCTATAGTAGAATGAGACGTCCAGCACTGCCTCTGGCTCTCCTTCGCTCCAGATCCTGACCGCCAGCCACGGCCCCAAAGACAAAATCCAAAAGGAAAACAACGGGTCCAGCGATGGATAATCTTTAAGCCAAGTTTACTTATATGAAGTCACAAATAGGAGGGTACAGACAGGGATAAAGCACCGACGCGTTTCGGCCGTATACAGACGCCCTTGTTCACGGTGAACAAGGGCGTCTGTATACGCCCGAAACGCGTCGGTGCTTTATCCCTGTCTGTACCCTCCTATTTGTGCCTTCATATAAGTAAACTTGGCTTAAAGATTATCCATCGCTGGACCCGTTGTTTTCCTTTTGGATTTTATTTTGAAAGCTAGTAGTAGGATTTTTTAAAGTGCTTTTGTGAATATCATAACACATTCCTATATGTATTGATATACTTAGAGACATATTTCTCATACACTTTAAAACATTCTGGTACCTATGTGCCATCACTGGGACACATTTATTCCAAATTTTACCAATTTTTATTTTGAATTCAGACTTCTTGTGCAGATTGTACACAGTGTCATTAAGCATACAATTAGTCTTACCAGATGATGAGAGTACACATACTGAGAAGTGTCTATCTGCATAGTGTCACATATAAATTAAGCCAAATGTTAATTAAATTCATCATTCATTATTAGACATCACCCTGTGGTACTGCCAGATGAACCTAGGCGAAGTAGGCAAAGTATTGGATAGCAACACCATAAATCACTAAGCTGTTGCTCCCTTGCAATATTTCTAGACTTAGACATCTCACCCAAGCACATACTAGAGTGTAATAACAACATTTATCCATCCTGATGACTGTGTTCAGTGCCAGCAGTGTTAAAATAAGTATGGAAAGAATGGGCTCTTATTGCAAATTCTGTACCCAACTGATCTTCTTAAGCAGCCATAACAGCTATGAAAAACACTGCAATGTTATAAATGTTATAAGTAGGCTGTGCGTTATTTCCGATAGATGAGGCAAGCCCTTGAGAAGCTCAGTATTTTGCCTTATATAATATTAATAATAATCATATGCATTCTGATCAATAATCAACACATCTAAGGACATGAACATATTTTAATGCAGAAACCCTACAATTAAATACATCTCCCACAGTTTCCCAAACAAATTAAAGTGACAAGATGACAGCAACACATACATACATAGAGATGCATTGGCCACACTAAAATGTGTCTCTGCAGAGTATCAGCTTTCACTCTGCTGCAGTTGTTCCATCCATGTACAAGATGTCAGTTTTGAAAAGCAATTCTTCTTTCATCATAAAATTCTCTTGTAAAAAAAAAAAACAAATGTGATTGTTGGGCTAAACCCTGAGAAGTGCCACCTTGCTTGTCATATTTCTGGAGTTTGAACAGTTGTCCATCTAACAGCTGCATTTCTATAAGCTTTGGGCAGGTGGCCCCGCATAGATTCTTGCCACTCACAACAGACTGGATTGAATGTCCACATATGGGCTTTTAGTCCATCGACCTCTAGTCCTTTCATTTATGTCCACAGTCTGCATGTGTGATGTGTGTACTTTGTCTATGTAACCACAAAAGAATATTAAAAACACATTGGACTTTTATTCTCCAGGCAGCTTGAGTTGAAAAGTACATTTTCACATAAAAAAATATTCACAACAAAAATAGTTCTTTTTTCCCTTATAAGAAAGCAAGTTAATTATATTAATATATAATTATATCTCTATATATATTTTTGGTGGCACCAATTATTCTGTCGATCACATTTTAAATAAAAATATGAGTCTTTGAGCAAGGAGGAATTAAGAACATTTCCTGCACAGTCGGTGGTATGGAGTCCTGTTCCTATCCTCTGGTTGCAGTCCTTGTGCTGGAACACATGTGCTCTGGGCTCTTGGATTAAGTGAATTTGGTTGAGAGTCTTTGAGAAGATCAGCTCAGGAGGGGTCCTCCACAGAAGGTGTAACGTCGAGCTGTAAACCAAGATCACAAGCTGTTACCACCAAACCAAAGCAACTCCATGTCAGCTCAGAATGCCACCAATTCTACAAGGTGGAGAGGATCTACAGGGGCAACAGGTTTTAAAACCAGTACAGATCCTTGCTTTTATCCTGAGGCTGTAAACCTGGGAAGGGAGGAGGCAGAGAAGGAGAGTGAGGAAGAGAGAGGTGGTTGAGAAGGGTGGAAAGAATTAAAGATACAAGATATTCAAGGACAGGGTAAACTAGTAGATCGGGTGGCCTATGCTTAAGGAAATAGGTACAGTGCGGTAACACTAGTTAACTTCATAGATCTATGTACTTTATATAAAGCTGAAATAAAGAGCACATGTAGGGGGACATGTATGATCGGAGCTTTCACACATTTTCAGGCGTATAATGCGCCTCACTGTGCCGGCTCCGCCGTCGGACGCACCTGATGCGCAAGGTTCGCCACTTTCTAATGCGCCTAACATGAAGGGGCGTTCTGTGGGCGTTCTGAGGCGGGACGCACCACATTCGAAAACTCCAACGCATGCATGAATGCCGGTCGGCAAAGTGAGGCGCATTAAAGCTCCGACATGCAGACCTATTTCAATGCGGTCTGTCTGCCGGAGGCGTAGAAGTTTGCCCCACATTTATGAGCGTACTTCGGCACCGACATACATGAGGCGCAGTTTTCACGGTAAAAAACGTGAAAACAGGCGCTTCGACGCTCCAGTCTTCATACACTATGTCCTCCATAGTGCTTTATAGTTCACATTAAAATTTGGTTCTGGATTAAAGTATTGGGTGACAGCGTTTCTTGACTTACTATAAACCAAAATGTTTATTGTAAGTGATTGTTGTAAGATATATGTATACCCAAGTAGACATAAACCTTTCAGGTCTTGAAAATGATATAAAAAGAACTTGTAGTGGACGTGTCCCAGTGAAACAGATAAGGGGAAAAAAGAATAGTTTTCTGTAAATTGACTGTTGCCCGAACACAGTGAATGCAGCTATTTTGTAGGCTAAATAGTATTTTTAAGGATTTAGGTTATAAATTGGAGCAATGCACTCTACACTATTTTACAACACGAGAAATGTTTACATTGATGATCTTGTTAAGGCTCTTTTCACACAATCTACCTGCGCTTTGCCCTCTCCAGCTCACCTCTTCTGTTAAGCTCTGGATTTTATCTCTTTACCTAGACTGATGGTGTATAGGAAATATATATAGTTGTCTGGTTTTACTTAACAAAAAGAGTAATGGTCCATAGCAGGTTATCGGGCCTTTACTAGACATAAGAATAAATTGAATACTATGATGTATGCATTTTTCACTGATTCTATTTGTGGAGTGAATACATTTAAGATATTATTGGTTTCTGAATGCAAAAGGACCCACCAAAACTTAGAGTTTACCAACCTTCACCAAGCATTTTGCCTTCTATTCTTCTCAGCAAGTCAAGTGGTTATCTATGACCTCTTGTCGTCCTATCAATCCTAGCTGTCTTTATTTAATTTTTGTCTTCCTCCTTGACTTTGATTTCATCCTCATTAACCTCATGATAGTAATTCACACAATTTTCTTATTCGACTGTTTATTTCACTGACAACAAATGCTTTGAATAATGTTATAACACAACAGTCAAAAAACAAATTTGGGAATGCAAAGCCCATAACATACACTAACTAATGTACGAGAATACTTTTAGAATATTCCATGAATCCTCTTTAGGATTTGAATGTACATTATCCTCCTATGGTCAACAGGAGGAGTTGACACCACTCATGTTTTCTATAAACAAGGTTGCCAACATTAGTCTGTATAGGGACCTCTTTCGAGTAGAAAGACCATCACAACATACAAAGTCTGAAGTGATCAATTATCCAAATCCTGTCTCAAAGAACCTGAAACGTTATCTTTCACAATCTAGGAAAGAGAACTCCAAAACAAAGACAACTGAGACAAATGTGCAGGGCAGGAATGCACTGCATCGATGGCATGAATGTTAACCATCGACAGTGCAAACTGAAAAACAATACAGAAGAACTGAAAGTGAGAAGTCCACTAACCACTGCTAGATGAAATGGGAGTCAATGTGCAACTTCTGTACTCTGATGGATTATGCAGCTCAGGTTCTTAACTATGCAACAAGGTGAATATTATATATTCCCTATACAGGGAATATATAGGGAATATTATATATTCCCTACATATTCTTAGATTCTTCTGCCTACTCTAGGTTCATTCCACACTGTTCTTATGTAATTGTCATGAGTGCTTGGGATTGAGCCCCAGTGGAGTCAGATGTTTCTTTAATTTTGGTGCCCAATATGCACAAAAGCAACAGTATATGAAAATTAATGAATACATTCAATACAATCTCATCCACTCAGTGTTAGCAAGGTATGAACTTTCCCTCCTTGACAATGCCCAATTTCTGGAGCATGAAAATAACTTTTTCAGGTTCACAAGTGTTATCAATGGATAATCTAAGGCTCAGACTCTACATTTCTAGTTTTATTAGTTTATTATAAAAGGAAGAGTAGGAGGCTAGCTTTAGTTAGACATGCATAGCAAGCTATAACCAAGCCTGAAACGGTGAGAAAGATAAGGCTAGGTTCACACTAAGTACTAGAAGGTTTTCAGATGTATACTGAAGCATAGTTACTGTGTAATCATAGGCTAAAACATACCAAACGTAATCACCTTGTGACTACATATGGCTTGTTTTAGACTGTGCACTCTATTGTTTCTAGACAGAAAAAGCACCATGTACTACGCTATTAAGTCCCACCCATAAAGCTAAGAGACCAAACATAGCCACAATCTTACCATGTTTGATCGTTTTAGCCTTTGGCTATGTGGTTAGTACACATCTAAAAAGCTTTTAGGTATTCAAATGTATATTGCTGACGACTGACTCATTCATATTGTACATGCTGTCTTATTTTATAATAATATGTAATCTTTTGAAATATCTGGAAAATCAGTTCTCACGGGGCGACTTGTATGAAAGGGTTTTTCACCCGTTTTCTGGTGTACAATGCGCCTAAGTCGGCTATGATGTATAATGTGCCTAATGAATGTGTTAGACGCATTGTTCATAAGACTCGACACTTTCGAATGCGCCTAACATGAGGGAGAGTTCTGGGGGCGTTATGGAGGCGTGTCACACCACACTTGTATTATTAGACACATATATGAATGTGGTTTGGCAAAACTAGGTGCATTGCTACTCCGACAGACAGACCTATTTCAATGTGGTCTGCCTGAGCCTGAGGAGTCAAAGTGGAGATAGATTTGTTGTAAGGTGCAAGAATGTCCAATGTTTCTCAACTTACATCAGTGCAATAATGAAAAGTAATTGATTCTAATTATCAAACTATATAAAATTTAATTATTTAAATTAAATGAAAAATATGATCAAATAAATTAATATAAAACATATAACATCCAAAAAATGTAAAAAATATCTCCTATAAAATGTATTTAAAATTCATAGAATCTAAAACAAATTTTACATAAAAAAAAACCATTTATTATGTTGTTCAGATTTTTATATTTAAAATGTTTACTACATTAAATTTTAAATGTATTTTTGCTGCTCTTACCCTTTATTCTAAATGCAGCAAGAGCCAGTACAGCACAGGTCTTGCTGGGACCTGTGGTCCACCAACAAGATCAGTACCATAGTTTCTATTCACTGACATGCTATTCTAAAGACTTCTCTTATTTCCAGTCTGTCTATAACCTTAATACATGTTAGGCGCATTACTTATGCGCCTAAGTTCCGGAATGCGCCTAACACATAGGCGAGGCGCGTCGAACTTTACACACCATTTATGAACGCACAAAAATCACTTTCATACATCAGGCGCGTTATACACTGAAAATGAGACTCGACTATTCACTTCGATGCGCCTTCCTTCATACATGTCACCCAGGGTGTCATTTGTATTTTATTAGTGTTCTGGGTCACAGTTCTGAATGACCTTTTAATGTATGAACAAAACCCCCAAAAAACATGAACTTCCACTTAAGGGAAGATAAAAGTAGGATAATTAAAAAAGTTTCTGTATCCAGATGTGTCAATCTCAACTACCCATTGAAGCTCATGAAAAATCTCTTCATGCATGGCCAGCATCATGCAGTTTAAAGAATGTTTTATGAAGTTTTTTTTATACCTGCAACTGTAGAGGCGTCTTTTTTTTATTTGTGTCACTTTCTAAAAGTGTTTTTCCTGGAATTTATAAAGTATTATTGGAAAAACTATAGATTACAATGCTTGAAAAAAAACCATCATGCATAGAACATGCTTTATTTTGTTTAAAAATTCCACAGGTGCCCAAAATGCAACTAAAACATCACAAATCAAAATAGTGTGTATGCTGCCATACTTATATTTTACTCTAGAGTCTAGACTTTCAACTAAAATGTAGCTGCTGTGTTTTAGCTGCTTTGTCCCCTAAAAAGGTCACAAAAAAGCTACTGAAGACTCTGCCTAAAATTTAAAAGTACTAATAAGGCATAGCAAGGACACAAATACATATAGGGTGGCATGTATGAAGGGGGCTGCGGCAGATATCTGGCGTCTTTTCAGCCCGACATCAAGTGCAGCCCTGTTCCCTACATTTGTAAATTGCCCGTACGCCAATATCAGTCGCACTTTGTAATGCACCAGATATTGGGGGCGTGCAGGAGGTGGAGCGCACTAGAACCATACGAAGCTATAGATTTATAGCTTTGCTACGGCATTTCTAGGCGCATTAATGCTGGAACCGGTAAACCACTTTCAATGTGGTATATCTGAACCGTAAATGTTGTACCAAGCGCTAGAATGCGCCCAATTTATTACCCGCTGTAGAGCAGGTTCATAAATCAGGCGCATTCTAGACTATTATTATGCGTATGAAATTTGCCGTTTAAATGCCAAATTTCATACATCAGTGCCAATTTATAATATAAAATTGCACTCCATATAAGAAAACCATTGATTCTATTTGCCCACAAGTATATTTCTAGTCATAAATTGAATTATTATAAAAACAAAGCTGAAATGATAACCTGAGTCCATATAAGTCCTCTGCTGCCAGGCGGATGATATTACTGGATCAGTAGAGATCTAGGATTGTCCCTAGCTGGTTGTTAGTGAAATATAGAAGGACTGGTAGAGAGTATTGTTGTACTAGCTTTAATGTCTCCAGGGTTTCTACTAGAAAGATAGTGGCTAGTCAGGATTTAGGGCAAGGTACTCACAGGTTAGACTTTTTGTTTCTGAAGGAGCTTTTTTAAACGTCCCTTTTCAAGCAACTTAAATTTACATAATGACATCTTACAGCCAAAGCTTAAGCAGTTTGGAAGGAATCCCAGTTCTGCTTACCTGCATCAACATTGAGGCTAAGGCTTTGTCCCATGTCTCCTGCTGGTCCTGGATACGGACCAGGACTTGTCCATGCAGATGCTGATGGCTCTCCCTTACTCAGGTCGCACTGTGTGGCACCAGGCGCTGTTCCTGCTGGTGTGATCCTGTGGGGTCTGACTGATGCTGGCACAAGTAGCGAACTGTAGCGGGGATCAAAGTGTGTACTGTATACCTCATGCATGCCAGCCCGTGGATAACTGGAACCCTGACTGTTTAAAGCTCCCCCAATAGAATATGGGTGGTGGTGATGATGGTGTGCATGGTGCCAGGGCTCAGGTGGTCCCTGGTGTAGATGGCTATGAAGCGAAGCAGGAGAATAAGGGTCTGCTCCAAAAGGGATTTCTGTATGAGGACCACTTAAAGGACCAGTTAGGCTGCTGCCCAGTGTTGGCGGAGCTGCGGATGGCTGGTAGCTGCTGTTCCAAAAAGATGGAGGAAAGCTGCGTTGACTCATTGGGAAAGATGGGTCTGTGAAATAACACACACAAAAAAGAAAATCACTCTGATATCGAATATTTTCAGCATGATCAATCAAAAAAATGGAAATGTAATAATACAATTGATATTTCTGGTTTCTTCATAGGACTACAAGTACAAATATTGCATGTTTATACCTGAAGTAATCATCATAACCAATGCAGCGTTATAGAATATCTACAGCAATAACCAATTGCCTCCTGCTAAATCTGTAACTTTTAGACGCTGTTCACATTTACTTTAATAACTATGGGCCACATGTATGAAAACTGTCTAGATCTAAAACTGACTTTGTTGCCCATAGCAACCAATCAGAGCGCCCCTTTCATTTCATATAGTGAATAATGAGAGGGGCGCTCTGATTGGTTGCTATGGGCAACAAAGTTAGTTTTAGACCTAGAAGGTTTTCATACATGTGGCCCTATGTGTGAAGTATAACCAAAAAATGTATGTATTGGCGTACTCTCTGTATATCTTTGTTATACTGTATAAGAAAGTGCAGTTTGCCGAGCTTTCATGTACAGGGTAAACAGTTTCTCTCATTGGGGTCCCATGAGCGATATATGAAATTGTATTTCTATACAGTGGCAAACATTGCAGCCTTCCATTAAAGATATACATCTGTTAATATCACCAACAAAACCTTGGAATAGACGGAGATGATAGCACATAAATCCCTAACACCACTGGGGCCAGTGATTGTCTGCAATGGTCACGACGGCACGAGGGCACCTATTTGTTACAGCTAAGTAAACAAGGACCAGCTAAGCTTTCAGTAAGGTAATATGTATGTATATGGCAATTATCAAACCTCAAACCTCAAGTATTCTCCTTGCATTTGCCTCTACTACATGGTAATAAAATGCAGAAGATTATTTTTTAAAGATATGCTAATTTTCAACAACCATACACTAAAGCCAGATGTCAGTCATTTTCCATAAATGGTCAGGGACTTGATACCTATATACACCGAAAAAATTTTATAACTAGGAAACTTTTGGTGGTATCTGAACACAGCTTTTGCAACAGTAGTAGTGGTCAAGAAGAGGAATATTGTGAAACTGTAGCCTAAAGCCACGTCCAAAGACTGTGCTAATGTCTAATGGTAGACATGGGCAAAGTTTTCTCTATGGAGCGGGTAAGCAGACGCTTATGACATACACCAGCATCTGCCTATCATATCTTATTGCAGCAAAAGGTTACTGCTTTACCAGGTAACTATAGATTATTTTTGTATTTTCTACATGTTAACATATTTAACATGAAGAATACAATGCGTGGGCATGAACATTACAAAACTGTACTGATCTGCAATAAAACCACGTGCCATTGTGCTGTACAAAGATTGTCATTATTAAGATGGGTCTCTGTCCCTACTATCTAAGTTCTAGATAAAGCCCATGAGAAAACAGGGAGAACACACAAACTCCTTGCAGATGTCATCCTTGGTGGGATTTGAACCCAGGAACCCCCTGCTGCAAGGTAAAAAGTGC
>JAODAL010050952.1:0-27031 GCA_025379985.1 Phyllomedusa bahiana | reverse complement strand
GACCACCCACACGACCCACTTGTGGCTGCGCCGCTGCCTGACGCGCAAAACTGACGCCCCTCCCTAATTGAGAACCCCTTGCCCACCCCGGCCCCCAAAGGGCTCGGCTACATCATCCTTTTTGGGTTTTCATCGTCATGCTGCCCTCATCCCCGTTTTGGTAGCAGAGGCGCCCCCCTCCAAAACATGACCCCCCATCCATCTCAACATCTATATTTTGCCCCCCCTACTGCAAAAAGCGGGGGGATATTGGCCCCATTTCTTCGCTGCCAATTAGCTGCTGACGCCCTCCTCAAATTTTTCTCCTCCTATATATGGCTGACCCCCAACCACATAGTAATCTCGGTGAGGGAACCCGGGAGGGGACAAGGGGGTTGAGGACAGGTGGGGCCGCTGACCCGCCCCGGGGCCATGCCAACTAAGGGTTGTGTCTGACTTTCCCACCGACTTTTGGGCGGGGTTGCAATGCCCTCTAAAGGGGAAAAGGGGATGACCTATAAACCAATCAAAAACCATTGGGTTCCACAACACCCGCTAGATGACAGCTGCGTTGTGGCCTCCCCGAGTGACCCCTCTGCAACCCCCCTTTTCTGTCTGCGACCTGCACGGGAAATTTTGTGCCCCCCACTCCATGAAGACCCTCCCCCTCTCTGTCTGACATACTTTTTGTTCAAAATGTACGACACGTTTGAGAAGATTCTGTTATATAAATACACACCCTGTTTTTGACCCAAATGAACCCCTAAGAATTTGGGGGTAACCCTTTGGGATATAAATTGCCCCCACAAAGGGGCGGGAAAAATTGACTTGTATGTCCCTTTTAAAAACTCGTGTATTTTACTAAAATATAAAAGACAAACATTTAAATTTAAACCTTCGGATATAATTATGCTACAAATTTTCTGTGGGGGGAAAAAACAAAGTTTTTTTTACGAGTAAAACTGAAAAAACAATGTTTAAATTTAACCCCGGGTGTAAATTGAGAAACCAAAAAACTATAGCTTTGTAGCGTGTTACAATGCGTGTTTTACGCCACACAACAAGAGTAAAATTGTAATTAACCTTCGCTTGTGAATTAGCACGGGGGAAAAAAATGATATTTTTGGGGTGTTAAAATGACGGTTTCTTGGGGCACACACCACAAAACAACGTTAATTAAACCCTGGATGAAAAAATTTGCCAAAAGAATTGAGCAACCACAAACACACTTTGTAGCGTTTAAAATTTTGGTTTTTTCTACCCCACACAACAAAATAAATTGTAATTAACCTTCCTTGTGAATTATGCTACAGAAAAATGTAAAATTTTTTGGCGTTAAAATGACGTTTCCTTGGGGGGTCACACACCAGCAAAACAACGTTTTAATTTAAACCCCCGGGATGTAAATTTGCGCAAAAGAATTGAGAAACCAAAAAACAGCACTTTGTAGGTGTTAAAAATGCGTGTTTTCTACCCACACAACAAGGAAAAAATTGAAATCTTGTTTTGTAATTATCTACGGGAAAAAAATGTTAATTTTGGCGTTGAAAATACGGTTTTTGGGGTCGCACACCACCAAAAAAGTTTTAATTTAAACCCCCTGGATGAAATTGGCAATAGAATTAGCACCAAAAAGAAGGGGTATTTGTATTTTAAAAAAAACGTTTCTTTTAAAAAATACAAAAGGAACTGGGGTTTGATCCCATTGGATATTGAATGTTATGCAGGCAGTGGACCACATGGTTTCAACCAAAACCCCCAAAAAAAACGAAAAAAAATTAAAAGAGCACCCCCTTGGGCAAGCAGACACCCCACAAAAACGCTGTATAAAAATCATTTTTCAGTGAGAGTATCAGCCCCGCACCTTCCCCTTTTGCACATGAGAGGAGTGTGACTCCCGGCTCGCGCCCCCGACATATATAGTGTGGTGATGTCCAGAATCCCGCCGGGCTCTGATTGGCTTCATCCTGCACATGTCTGCAGGCTATGACCTTCTTCCCCCCAGATGCTTTGCCCCTTAGCGCCATGGCCCAGCCATTTTATCACCAAAAGCACCTTCGTTCCGCGAAGTACCCCAACTTCGACTTTATTCCGAACCCAATTTTCCTGAAAAATTTTAAAAAAAGAATTCCACTTCGTTAGAATCGATTTTGCCCCCTCTCTAATTGTAATTAACAGTACTTTGAAAATAAAAAAATCCATACCCGAGTGTTGCTTCAATAAGAAGCCACTTATACCTGTTTGAGGTTTACTTGATTATCACATTTACTTTTGTTCATCCACTATACAGAGTTCAGCTTATGCAGTACATGATAGAATAAAGGCATACAACCTGTATGAAATGTAAAGTCCGTCTCAACTCGTGATATCATGGAATAATTATACGTGAACACGGACTTTACACTTGTGATAATCAAGTAAACCTCAACATGTATAAGTGAATCATTACTGAAGCAACACTGTCTGTTGTGGATGTATGAGTTTGGAAGGAAAGCAGGATTCCTATAAGTGCCGCATGTGGCTACAACCTGCAGAAATATTATAATAAGGTGCATTGATATATATTGAAGTACTTTGAAAAATCAAGCTTTTTTTTTATAAAAAAAAAGCCCAAGTTGGAAAAGCCCCTTTAAGTGTTTTTTTTCCCTTGAATCTGTCCCTTTAAACAATTACTTGAGCATGTTTTCCTATTTACTCAGAAAATACCCCAATCTCATAAATAGATACAACTAATGAGTATAGACCATCCATTCCTTACTTTGCGAGCTGTAAAAGCTGTACTTTGCACATAATATGAATGTCACTATTGTGTGCAAAATACTTCTAAGGTTTCAAGGTACAAATTACAAAAATGCTTAAAACACTTAACTAATGGACCAGAATAAGCAATGATGTTAATTTAACAAGTATTCATTAATGAAAGAATTCAGCTGGAAAATGAAAACTGGTGTACTGGCTATGTTATATGATCCCAAAATAAGGGAAAATACAACAGCTGCTTGTACAAGCAGATTTCTTAAATAAAAAGAAATACATGAAATATTTAACTCCTGAACATTCAAAAGCAGGATGTGAAGCTAAAGTATTGTTTCTTCATCTTAAATATTTATATTCACCTATCTAGCTGAAATCTCCACCATCATCTTCAGGGATCTTCAACATCCCTAGTGACATATAGCATTTAGCTACCTTCAGATTTCTTTCTCCTTTGGTCCTCCATTGCCACTCACAAATGCAGAAGTGCCACAAAACTAGACTAGACATGCACAACATGACAGAAGGTGTGGGCCAAACCATGCAGAAACACCCCCATATCAACCAGAAACGTCTCCATGAACAAACAGTGAACTTCCACAGACCACCTAGCAATGTCCCTTTGTGGTTCAGTTTCCAGGTCACCAGAAATCCTTTGGTGGGCTGCAATTGGAACACGTTTGTTATGTTTTGCACTAGACCTTATTGTTACAATAGGTCCATTCTATATTTAACCTCTCAAATTTACCTCTTCCTTTCTGTGACCACTACTTACCTACGCTCCTTTCTCTTGTCTCTAACTGACCTCCAGTCCTGAAGCTGGCATTACCTTGTAGGAACCCTTAATACCTTGATATTTACACACTTTGCACCTTTTCTACCAGTCTACTACAAATGCAAGAAAAAGTAATAATTCTTTAAAATAATCTGTATTTTTGCATCAAGCACTAATAAAATGTGGTCTCATTATTAACTAAGTCACAATTATAGACAAACGCAATCTAACTAAACTAATAACAAGCAAACAGTTGTACTGTTAGGCTGTGTTCACACGGCTTATTCAAGACGGAATTGCGAGCCGGATTGCGCTCGCAATTCCGGCTTGAATAAGGGGCGGGGCGGGGGCGTGGCCTGCCGACCCCATGGACTTGCATTATCCACGGCGCGTATTGCGCCTGGATAATGTGCAGGTGACTTTCTCCCCGCCCGGAGGATTCGCTGAGTGGGGAGGAGCGACGGAATCCACTGTTTTCTATGAGAACTGTGGATTACCGTAATTACTGCGACGGATTGGCGCCGTACTGCAACGCAAATCCGGCGCACAGTACTGCGCCAATCCGCGCCGAAATATGCCGTGTGAACGGCCCCTTAAAGTTAAATGGAGCATGTGGAGTAAAAATCCACAATGCAAGGTGAAGTTGTGAGTCTTATGCAGATGTTAAAGACTTCTCCAAATACAAATTGACAAAAGGTGTTACAATTATGAAGATGGAACTGGAGAAATAAAGGCACACGTAGCCAGGTTACTGACAACTCTGCTGTTTTCAAGAGTTGTGTTAGTGTGAACCATACTTTAATGCAAGCAACTTTCCAAAGACCTCAGAAGATGTGTTATAAAAAGATATGAACCTTGTAAAGGTTACAAAAGAATTGCATAAGATCTGGTTGTACATCAATTAAAGGGGTTGTCTCACTACAAGGATTGCTTTTTATGTTAAAGATCTTGCAAAAACAAATAGCTTAGCAATATGTGTCCATTAACAGTGTCCTACCTATTCCTAGATATCCCCTCTTTTATGGGCTGCATCAGCTCCTCAGGTCACTATAGCTACAGACCTGTTTGATCTCTCCTGATAGGCTGCCTGCACTGCTGGCTATAGCTAGAAGTGGCTTCTACTGCAGCCTTGTGGAAGCCACTAAACACGCTCCTCTATTCAAAGTGAAACCAAGAAAAGAGGACTGAGGTAAGAGGAATCAATGTAGTGAGACAACCCCTATAATGTTTAAAAAAATGTTTACACATGGAGAAAATTCAGGACTATGGCATCTCTTCCCTATAGTGAATGTCCTGTCAAGATCACTCCAAGAGCAATCCTGAAAGAGGTGAAAAAGAATCTAGGGGTAATAAAATGCCTATATAAGTCTGCAAAACCCTCTAAGTGCCCATTATTGAAAACCCTGAACAAGAACGGTGCTTATAGAAGAAGCTTCTGCTGCCCCAAAACATATTGTAACCCATCTTAGTATGACAACTGGATGTTCCACATTGCTTCTGGTAAAATGGTCCATTCACAAATAAGACAAAAGTAAAACCTTTTAGTATGAATCCACAATGTTATGTTTGGAGAAAAAAAAAACACTACACATCAACACCAAAACTTTAACTCTGAAGCCTTGTAGAACGCATCATGATATGAAACTCTTTTGGTGCCCCAAGTCTTGAACACCTTGCTATAGGTGAACAACGGATTTAATGTGCATAAAAACATTTTAAAAAAAAATGGAAGGGCACCAGTCCATGGGCTCAAGCTTAGGACCTGCTGGGTGAAGCAAGAAGACAATGACCAAAAGCACAAAAGCGATGGCAGAAGCCACGCCAGGGAGCAGAATCTAAGTAGGTCCGGTTTTCACCAGAGCCCGCCGCCAAGCGGGATGGAATTGCTGCGGCAGATTGCTACCAGGTCGCTACCCCTAACGTGACTTGCTTGCGGTGGCAGCCGAGGTGTTGCGCGGTACAAAATCGTGAAGCAGGCTCGTAGTCGGAGACAGGCAGAAGGTCAGTGCAGGCGACAATGGTTCGTAGTCGGGGACAGGCAGAAAGTCAGGACAGGCGGCAATGGTTCGTGGTCGAGGGACGAAGGCAGAAGGTATGGTGCACAGTAGACAAACAAGATCCTCAGGAATGCTTCCTCTCAAGGCACAGTTCCCTATTGATTCAGCAAGATGCTAGGGAAGAGGCAAGGCTTAAATAGGGTCAGCGCCCAGTGAGACCAATCACCGGCGCGCTGTCCCTTTAAATTTGCCAGGAGTACCGCGCGCGCACCCGGCCGGCAGCAGGAACACACGCCAGGATGAGAACAGGAGCGTGGTGAGGTAAGTGGCTGTCAGCCGCAGCTGGGGAAGCTGCGCAGGTGCGGATGTGCCTGCGACCCGACATGGGGGTCGCAGGGACACCCATAACATTCTGTTTTATCAAATAGGGCTACTTCTCTTCTGTCATGGTTTCTATGTTCTGCAACCCCAATCATTTAACATATTTAACTCCCTAGTACATTCACCAAGTCTCTCATCTCAGCTGAGGACTGTGCCACGTACAGTATTTCAAACACAAGATAAACAACATTAGAAAAAGCTTTAAAGGGGTATTCCCATTTCATTGATTAGCTTTAAACATGTAGTCAAAGGTAAATAAGTACTATTACCAAAAACATTGATGTTTAAATTATGATTCTTTAAAGAGTTAGTAGAAGATATAAAATAATGCTTTTGCACAGATATTAGTGAGTGGCCACCCCACTCTGCTCTTACAGGCTAGAACAGTGGTTGTGATGATGACTTACTCCCTGCTCTGCTCCTTATCTTGAAAGACTCTGTAGCCTTGCTCAACAAACCTCTGGACTCATGTCACTCTATCAGGCTCAGTTAGAAATAGATCCACCCACAGTCTAACTAAGAAGTGTGAGTCTGAAGCTGCCTGTGACTCTGTAAAATAGCATGGTGAGACAACTCCTTTAAGCCTCAGTTCCCTTGGCCCCTCTCACCACTCTGTGCTGCTACTACTATTTTCCAGCTTGCTCTTTTAATTCCACTTCACGGCCTGTGAACTTGACATAGTCCCATACCACCTTACCCCCAAGCTCAGTAGTGTGCATATCACAGTCCAAACCCCTGCCTTTTAACCCTTTAAGGACTCTGGACGTATGAGTACGTCCCAAGGTCGCTAAGGAGCTTTGCGGCAGGATCGCTCCGTGATCCCGCTGCAAAGCCACCGGGTGTTAGCGGCTGATCACAGCTAACACCCAGCAGTTACAGCGGGGGTAGGGGAGCGGCGTCGCCCACCTGCGCTGTTTAACCCTTTAGATGCCGCAGCAAAGATGGCCACGGCGTTTAAATGAATGAAAAACGGTGCCGCACACCGTTCTTCACGGCGATCGGAGTCCCTGCAGCATTACGCGGGCGACACATTGGGCGACATGCCTGAACGTTGGCGCTAACAGGCCAGTTCTAAATAGTTTTAAGGTAGTGAAGAAAGTGCCAGAATGTATGAACCTGTTGTTCTCCAGGTCATACATACAGGTATATTGTAGTGCCAATAAGTCAAGTCTGGCTCAGGCAGACCACCTTTAACCTGGTTTGACTATTTTAACTGTTATGCGCCTACATTTGGCGATAAAGAATCATAAATGTATCTAATTCTATGAATATGTTGAGACGCCCCCAGAATGCCCCAAATCTGTGCCGCATTAAAAAGTGTCATGCAGGCGCTTATCCCACCAAAGTTTGGAATGCGACTGTTCATACATCTGTAGTACCAGTATACTACAGCTTTTTGACATGGATGCAACCCTGTTCATATATGCCGCCCATTCTGCTTTAAGATAGTAATACATTTTGGTCCATACAATCCTTGTTTACTTGTGAAAAATATCAAAATATGAAAATGTTGAAAAATTTGCAATTTTCAAAATTCAAAAATGTCTGTGTGTAACACAGTTATTCAACAGAAAATAGTTTAACACTAGAATCTACCATAAGTCTACTGTAGATTGGCATCATTTTTTAAATCTCTTTTTATTTTTTTTCTGACATTAGGGGGCTTAAAAATGAAGTAGTAATATTTCACAATTTCAAGAAAATTTGCAACATAGATTTTTTAGGGACAGTTCAGTTGTGATATGGCTTTGAGAGGCCTGAATGTTAGATACCCCCATAAATGACTCCATCTAAGAAACTGCACCCCTTGTAGTATACAAAATAGCATTTAGGAAGTGTATTGCCCCATTAGGTGTTTCACAGAAATTAAAGCAAAGTGGAGGTGAAATTTAAAAATTTCCCTTTTTTTTTGCAGATTTACAATTTTTATCCATTATTCACTGAAACATGGTAAACGTGACCATGAAAATGCAACTCAACAGCGATTCCCCAAATTCTGCCTTTTAGATAGCACAATCAGGAGATAGTAGCTGCTCTAGCGCCGAAAGAAAACCAAATCAGAATTGCAATGTATTTGGTAATAGTGTTTATTTACCTTTGTCTACTTGTTTAAAGTTAACCAGTGTGGTGAGAAAATCTCTTTAAACATTTTTAAAATGTTTTTAGAAGGCCAGAGAAACTCTGGCATCTCCTTGAACAGGAAGCTCAGAGCTACAACCTGATAAAACACACTAACCTACTTTCTTTATTTTACAGTAAGTTTAGAGCTCTGACTTCTTTGTTCTGGGTCATAACAGTTCCACTGCTTCTCCCTTGCATATTAGTCATTATTAGGTAATAGATGATGTTGTGCTAGGAGCCAGAAAGCTCTTGTCTACCTATAACTCTTTCTCATTTTTCTCTCAGAAAGGGGAATATCTCTCAGTGGGGAGAGCACCATATAGGCGTGTGGAATTTTGAATTGCCTTTTTGCCCTCCACTAAGCATCTGCATATCACAAAGCATTATGGGAAAGGAGCTGAGAAGCTCAAGCACCCTCTATTGGATGTAACAAATCCTCAACTTGCTTTTGACACATTGAGTCTTTAGAAAGCAAAATGGATATTAGCCAAACCAGCATCACCCAATCTGCAGACAGCTGTTTCGGGGTTTTGCCCTTCATCAGTGCAGAGCAGAGCTATACTGGCTGGCTGGGTGGGAGGCAATGAGTGTCTCAGAAAGGAGAATATCTCTCCTTGGGGAGAGCACCATATAGACATGTGGAGTTTTTAATTGCCTTTTGGCCCTCCATTAAGCATTGCATATCTGTTACGGGTGTCCCTGCAACCCCTGTGTCGGGTCGCAGGGACACCCGTACCTCCGCAGCGCCCCCAGCTGCGGCCGGCGCCGCAGCCCGGAACCCGGGCTGCGGGCGCGCCTGCAGCTCTGACATCCACTTACGTCGCCACGATCCTGTTCTCGTCCAGGCGCGCTCCTGCTACCGGCTGGGTGCGCTCGCCCCGTAGGACGCGCGCTGTACTACAGGCAAATTTATAGGAACAGCGCGCCGGTGATTGGTCTCACCGGGCGCTGACCCTATTTAAGCCCTGCCTCTTCCTTAGCCCCTTGCCGAATCAATAGTGCCCTGTGACTTGAGAGGAAGCGTTCTCAAGTATCTTGTTTGTCTACTGTGTACCATACCTTCTGCCTCCGTCCCTTGACCACGAACCATTGCCGCCTGTCCTGACCTTCTGCCTGTCCCCGACTACGAACCATTGCCGCCTGTCCTGACCTTCTGCCTGTCCCCGACTACGAGCCTGCTTCACGATTCTGTACCGCGCAACACCTCGGCTGCCACCGCAAGCAAGTCACGTTAGGGGTAGCGACCTGGTAGCAATCCGCCACAGCAAGTCCATCCCGCTTTGCGGCGGGCTCTGGTGAAAACCGGACCTACTTAGATTCCGCTCCCTGGCGTGGCTTACACCATCGCTTGTGGTGGTCCAGAGGATCCACTTCCACTGACCGTTACAGTTCGATTCGGCCATGGATCCCGCCAAGGTGCCGCTACCAAGCGTCTCTGACATCACCACCATCGTGGCCCAGCAATCGAAGCAGATCGCGCAGCAAGCGCAGCAGCTTAACCAGCTGTCTACTATGATGCAGCAGCTCCCCGCCACTCAGCAGCAGCAGTGTACTGCGGTGGCTCCTCCCGTGGCAGCCATTCTGGGGATGTCCACCGACCCTAAACTCTGGTTGTCCATGCCGTCAAAGTTTGATGGGTACCCAAAGGCCTTCAGGGGCTTCATCACCCAATGCTCCCTCCACGTGGAACTTATGGCTGGTCAGTTCCCATCGGAAAGGTCCAAGGTGGCCTTCGTAGTCAGTCTCCTCTCCGGGAAAGCCCTGGCCTGGGCGACTCCTCTCTGGGACTGAGGCGATCCGGTCACAGCTGATCTTGTGGCATTCCTGCAGGAGTTCCGCTGTGTCTTTGAAGAGCCTGCCCGCGCTTTGTCTGCCGAGACCGCCTTACTGAACCTGCAGCAAGGGAACTCCTCCGTAGCTACTACTAGCTTCAGAGTTGGCTTGGAACGATGCAGCATTGTGCGCCACATTCAAGAAGGGCTTCTCCAGCCAGATTAAGGATGCCCTCTCCACCCGGGACCCTCCGTCTTCATTAAGCGAGCTCATCCATTGGGACCTGGATGACATCCTCCTCGGGGGGGTGGAGGAGCTCTGTCATGACCGTGTACCAGTCCAAACACGTCTCTACCCCGTCTTGCTCGGTGTTTTTTTGGCCCCCCTCCCCCTTCCCACCATCATGGAAGAGGCCTGCAAGTAAAGAGCCCATCTGACTCCACAAAAATTTAAACCCACGACGGGGGAAAAAATTGTTCTACTGGGGCAGCCCCGAACACTCCTCGGGGGTTGTCCGCTTCGCCCAACGCCGGGAAACGACGCAGCTGGGCTTTGTGGGAGAGGCCCCCCGGTGGGCAATCCCTTCCACGGCTCTTGCTGCCATTTTTTGGTCACAATCGTTCTGGGGTTCGTTTCAAGTGACTGCCTTCCGAATTTGGGGCCCGCCCGGGATTTTATGGATGTGCTTTGGGGCCAAGACTCCTTTTTTTGGGCCGCTTTGACCAACCCTTGTCATCTCGCCTATGGGGAACTGTTGAGTGAACCATCCCTTCTGGATGAACCGTGGTTCTACAAGTCGGGCTTTACACAAGGAGAAGATCGCATTCTTGTGCTACCCGCTCTTCCTTTTCTGTACCCCGGGGCTTCCCGGTGCTGGTCCCCCCCCTCTCGACGGAAGATGGGGGAATTTTTGCTTGGGGGCGAGATTGCCTATCGGCACCCCGTCGGGGTGCCCCCTTCCCCCACAGTCTCCTCTCAAGCCCCTTTCCACCATATCAAAACTTTCGGCGGTTCTCCGAGAAACAGGGGGAAATCACCTCCCCCCCCTTCCCCCCCCCCACGATTTTCCCTAAACCCTTCCCGGGACTACTCCACCACGGGGTAGGTTCTACCCGCTCTCGGTGCCCGAGACTCCGGCTATGTCTGCCTACATTAAAGAAAACTTATACAGGGCTTCATCCGCAAATCTACTTCTCCAGCTGGTGCCCGATTCTTCTTTGTGGAGAAGAAAGATGGTTCCTTACGACCCTGCATCAACTACCGCGGTTTCAACAAGATCACTATCGAAAACCGGTAGCCTTTACCATTGATTACCGAACTCTTCGATCGTCTCCGCGGAGCTAAAGTCTTTTCCAAGTTGGATTTGCGGGGGGGCGTATAATCTCGTCCGGATCCGAGAAGGTGATAAGTGGAAGACGGCCTTCAATACTCGTGATGGGCACTTCGAGTATTTAGTGATGCCCTTCGGCTTGTGCAATCCTCCAGCAGTCTTCCAAGAACTTGTCAATTACATTTTTAGAGATCTCCTTTATGTCTGCGTAGTTGTCTACTTGGATGACATTCTGGTGTTTTTGCCTGATCTGGAGACAAACCAGTCACATGTGCGCCAGGTCCTGAAATGCCTGTGTGAGAACCATCTCTATGCCAAGCTAAAAAAGTGCCTGTTTCACCAGACCAGCCTCCCGTTCCTCGGATATATAATCTCAAACAAGGGTCTGCAGATGGACCCCACTAAACTCTCCGCCGTTCTACAGTGGCCACGACCCGTAGGCCTTCGGGCCATACAACGCTTCCTGGGCATTGCAAAGTACTATAGGCAGTTTATCCCGCATTTTTCAACTTTGGTGGCATCAATTGTGGCTCTCACCAAAAAGCATGCCAATCCGAAACTGTGGCCACCAGCCTCCGAAGAAACTTTTTCCAAGCTGAAAACAGCATTTGCCTCTGCACTTGTGTTGTCTGGGGCCTGTTTACAGAGAAACCCTTCTTCGTAGAAGTAGACGCCTTTTCCCGTGGGGTCCTCACCCAAAGGGGGCCCCAAAAGGGACAGACTCGACCTGTGGGTTCTTTTCCAGAACCTTTTCACTGGGGGAAAGGAACTATACCATCGGGGATTGGGAGCTTCTGGCCATTAAGCTCGCTCTGGGAAGAATGGGGGCCACCTCCGGGAGGGTGCTCAATATCCCGTGAATATCTTCACTGACCACAAAAACCTTCTCTACCTCCAGACAGCGCAATGTCTAAACCCATGCCAAGCAAGGTGGTCTTTGTTCTTCGCCCGTTCAATTACGTGATCCATTTCCGACCAGCAGAGAAGAACATCAAGGCCGATGCCCTTTCCCGTGCCTCAGACATCAGTGTGGAAGAGGAGGCCGCTCCCCGGAACATCGTACCTCCAGAACGTCTGGTATCCGCGGTCCCTGTCAACCTCCAACGTGTACCCCCGTAAGACATATGTGCGCCCTGCGCTCTGGTTAAAGGTGCTGAAATGGGGTCATTGCTCTCACAAAGCTGGACACCCTCGGAGGTCTTGTTCCTTGATTTCCCAGTTTTACTGGTGGCCGGACCTCGCTAAAGATGTGAAGGTGTTTGTGGAGGCCTGTACCACCTGTGCCCGCAACAAGTCACCTCGTCTCAGACCCGCGGGGTTACTCCAGCCTCTGCCAGTACCTAGCAGTTTTGGGGGCCATATTGCTATGGACTTCATCACCGACCTACCGCCCTCTGATGGAAATACGGTTATCTGGGTGGTCACTGACCGTTTTCCAAAATGGAACACTTTGTTCCCTTGCAGTCTCCCTTATGCTCCTCGACTTGAGAATCTCTTTTTTAAGCATATCTTCCTCCTGCATGGACTGCCCCAACATATTGTCTCGGATCGGGGAGTTCAATTCGTCTCGAGATTTTGGTGAGGCCTCTGTTCTCTACTACAAGTGGAACTGGATTTCTCTTCCGCTTACCACCCACAATCAAATGGGCAAGTGGAGAGAGTTAAACAAGTCTTGGGTACTTATCTCCACCACTTGGTTACCGCAAGACAAGATGATTGGTCCAGTCTATTGCCGTGGGGGGGAGTTTTTTATATAATTCCTGCTCGATTCCGCTGGGGCATCCCCTTCTTCATTTATCTTCGCGGCAAACCCCGCCCACCCCTCCCGCTGCCCTCTGCCTCCTCCGATTTCCCTGCGGTGGATAATCTGGTCCACAAGCTATCTGCCGTTTGGAAGGAGACGCGCCAATCTCGGCTCCAGGTCTCGGCCCGTATGAAGGTCCAAGCGGACAAGAAAAGAAGACCCCCTCCTTCCTTTGTTCCGGGGGATAAGGCATGGCTGTCTGCCAGGTATGTCCGCTTTAAAATCCCTAGCTACAAGCTGGGTAACCGTTTTTTAGGTCCCTTTGAAGTCCTGAAGCGCATCAATCCGGTGGCCTACAAGCTCAGGCTCCCTCCAACTATGCGCTTCCCAAACTCCTTCCACGTCTCCCTGCTGAAACCGGTCTCTGTGGTTCCCCCGTCTCCCGTGGCTGACTCCACCAATGTTTTTACCATCAAAGAAATTTTGTCCATGAAGACGGTTAGGGGGAGACGATTTTTTGGGTCGACTGGAAGGGGTTTGGGCCGGAGGAAAGGTCGTGGGAGCCGGAGGAGAACATCCTGGATCGGGGTCTCTTGTCTAAATTTATGCAGACCAGAAAGTGGGGGAGGCCAAAGGTGGGGTACTGTTACGGGTGTCCCTGCGACCCCCATGTCGGATCGCAGGCATACCCGCACCTCTGCAGCGTCCCCAGATTGGTCTCACCGGGCGCTGACCCTATTTAAGCCCTGCCTCTTCCGTAGCACCTTGCCGAATCGATAGTGCCCTGTGCCTTGAGAGGAAGCGTTCTCAAATATCTTGTTTGTCTACTGTGTACCATGTACCGTACCTTCTGCCTCCGTCCCTTGACCACGAACCATTGCCGTCTGTCATGACCTTCTGCCTATCCCCGACTACGAACCATTGCCACCTGTCCTGACCTTCTGCCTGTCCCCGACTTCGAGCCTGCTTCACGATTCTGTACCGCGCAACACCTCGACTGCCACCGCAAGCAAGTCACGTTAGGAGGAGCGACCTGGTAGCAATCTGCCACAGCAAATCCATCCCGCTTTGCGGCGGGCTCTGGTGAAAACCGAACTTACTTAGATTCCGCTCCCTGGCTTGTGGTGGTCCAGAGGATCCACTTCCACTGACCGTTACAATATCACAAGGCATTATGGGAAAGGAGCTGAGAAGCTCAAGTGCCCTCTATTGGATGTAACAAATCCTTAACTTGCTTTTGACCCACTGAGTCTTTAGAAAGCAAAAGGGATATTAGCCAAGCCAGCATCACCCAATCTGCAGACAGTGGAGGGCAAAAGGCAATTCAAAACCACACGCCTATATGGTGCACTCCCCAAGGAGAGATATTAACCTTACTGAGCCACTCATTGCCTCTCACCCATCCAGCCAGTATCACTCTGCTCTGCACTGATAAGGGGCAAAACCCTGAAAAAGCTGTCTTCCTGGAAGTCTACATTATGTGCACACTGGTAAGCTCTGGGCTGCTATTTCTGTGCTGGATATTATTACACTAGCAGCAGTGGATGTCTGTGTGCTATGAAGGAGGAGGATGAAAGCAACAGGTAAACCCTGTCACACAGTGCTCAGTGTCCTCAGTGTGCTGTGCCTGCCTGCTGTAGTGAGAGATTAATTCTATACAGCTCCCTCTGTACAGTTGGTATCTCCCAGGGAAGAAATTATTACTAGATTGTGAGCTCTCTCATACTAAGTGAAAGTAAAACCTGTTTTCCTGTAATACTGAGCTAATTTGCTAAATACATGTATTTGAGAAAAGTCTTATAATTTCATGTACTATAAAGTTTTGTGTATTCGTGTGGTGGGGATAGGTACTCTTTAAAGTCAGA
Source organism: Phyllomedusa bahiana (assembly GCA_025379985.1). NCBI lineage: Eukaryota > Metazoa > Chordata > Amphibia > Anura > Hylidae > Phyllomedusa > Phyllomedusa bahiana. The sequence goes on along the minus strand of JAODAL010050952.1, from coordinate 12,312 downwards.
TAAGAGTGTTCATGAAATAAAGTCAGTCCCAGACAGACCTCCTGGCCGTTGGTGCTCAGCTAGCTTCCGGACTGACCTAATACTTTTAAAAGAAAATATTGAACTTCAGATAATCTATGGTGATAGAAGCTCCTTGTTTGACTGGAATGGAAGTCTGGAATATGGTCTGTGCGCTGTTACAGTCGGGCAGAAATGTTTAAAGGAAGGTCTGATTTCAACTCGTTTGAAGTAAAAAAAAACAAAAAAAACTGTTTTGCATCTCCACTCAGTCTCCTGCCTTTATTTCTGCATCTACACCAAGGACACCTCAAACCACCATCAGGGCAGTTGAGGTTTGCATCTTACAACTACATAGTATGTTCTGGAGGAGCTAAGGAGAAATACCACCTACTCCTATCTCTGCATACCCCCTATTCACCCTTATGTTCCTAGGGGGAGAATGAGATGATTGGGTCAGAGCCCATGACAACTGCTACTCATGACAACCCATGACAAACATTACTCCCATCGTCTCCTCTGCCACCTCTGGGTCATTGTACCACTGCACCAAAAGTGAGAGCTTCAGTTAACTTATTTGTTTACAAATGTTTGCCAGTTACTTCCTTTATTAAAGGGGTGTACTCATTTCAAAAATGTATGGCATGTCAACAGGATATGCCATAAGTGTCTGTAGAAGTGGAAACTGCACTTATCTTGAGAACAGGCCCCCAAAAGTCTCAAGGAAGAACAGAGTGGAGAGGAGGTTGCAATTGTTTGGTTCTCTCCATTCTGGTGTATGGGAGTTCTAAGTATGGTTGAGTGGTGTGTGCAGCTGCCGCTCTAGCTCAACCTCCTATCTGTTCTTCTTAAAGACTTTTTGGGGGTTAATTCTCAAGATAAGTGCAGCTTCCGCCTCTGCAGCCATTTCTGACATATCCTGTTAATATACCATAAATGTCCAAGAAAGGAATCCCTTCAGGATAGAGCTATTTTCAGATTTTTTGTTTTGGTATTTTCTTCCCTACCTTCCAAGAGTCAAAATTGTTTTAGTTTTCTGTCTACACAGTGTGGGCTTGTTTTTTGAGGGACAAGATATAATTTATAATGGGGCCAATTATTGTACCATATAATGTACTGGGAAAACCACAAAAATTCCTTGTGGGTTGGAATGTTAAAAAAGTTCTGTTTTTATAATAGTCACTGCTTAAGCTGTTCTCTGTTATTTAGTAAAACATTTGTTGTTCCTGCCTGCATTTATTCATCTACTACACCAATGACATCACTCCTTGTCACACTGTCAGCAGACTAGATTGTTTCCCAGGGACCTCTATTATACCATTATCTGCAGTTTTTCCCCTAACTACAGCTCCCAGGGAATTAGGAGAGTGTTGAGTATGAGGGCCGCCATGAAAAGTATATTCTTCAGCGTCTCTGCTTTCCTGGGTCATTACACAGTGATACCAAATATCTGTATTATTTTCATTATCTTTTATACAGTAGGTAGGAAAGTATTCAGACTTTACATTTTTCACTGTTTCTTTCATTGCAGGCATTGGATTAAGATCCCAATAAAGTCATTTTTTGGATTCATAAATGTACACTCTGCACCCAATTTGAAAGAACGAACAGAAAGTAAATATTTTTGCTAATTTAGATTAAATCAAGAAAAACGGCAAATATCAGATGGTCATAGTATTCAGACCCTTTTTGTGCACCACTTCATATTTAACTCACATGCTGTCCATTTCCTTCATGCTGTCTGATGGTTCTATTCCTTCATTGGAGTCCAGCTGTGTTTAATTAACCCCTTACCGCCGGAGCCAGTTTTGGCCTCTCTGACAGAGCCCCATTTTTTTAAATTGTCATGTGTCACTTTATGTGCGAAAATCTTTTTGACCAATTTAACTATCAAGTGATTCGAGATTGTTTTCTCGTGTACACATTATACTTTAAGATAATAAGAAAATTTTGGTCCAAAAAAATTGTTGTTTATTTGTGAAAATATCAAAATAATGTCTGACAAATTTATTGAAAAAAAATTTCACCAATTTTAAAACTTCAAATATTTCTGTCAATGTAAGACAGATAGTTAATTCCACACTCACAAAATTGTTTATAACTAAAGCGCTTCTACCAATAGGTCTGCTGTTGTTTGGCCTAAATTTTTTAAATGTCTTTTTTTTTTTTTACGGACATTGAGGGGGGCTCTAGAAAAATTCTTCAGTTGTAATTTCTCAAATTTTCAACAAAATTTGCAAGACACCATTTTTGTTAGGACCTGTTCCCAGTTCTAAGTGACTTTGATTGACCTGTATGTTATGATATACCCCATAAAGAGACCTCATCAAAGAAACTACACCTTAAAGTATTCAAAACCGCATTTAGGAAGTTTATTAACCATTAAGTGTTTCAAGGAATTAAAGCAAAGTGGTAAGTGAAGTTTCAAAATTTTACTTTTGTTTGCAGATTTTCAATTTTTATGCATTATTACAAGAACTACGCGGTAAATGTGATCAGGGTAATATGCAAATTAATTTTGATTCCTCAGATTCTGCCCGTTTTCAGAGATTTCCTCATTTGTGGCCCTGTGCATTACTTTGGAGCTAACCACAAGCACCAGGATATAGAGGCAGACCTATGGACTCTGGGGGGTCTCATTTCATTGCGATGTAGAATTTACGGGGCCATTTTCAGTTTTGCGGACACCTAAGGTGCTTTAAATTAAATAAAATTCCCCTAAAAAAATACCCCAAATTGGCAAACTACAACACTTTAAGGAATGTATTATCAGGGGTTTGTAGTGAGCTATATCCGACCCAAGGTGTGTTCACAAAAAAATTTTTAGCGTTAGGGCTGTGGAAATTTTAAAAAACATTTTTTTCCAATAATCTGCAATTTTAGCTGAAAATTTTTACATTGCATTGGTAAAAAAACACCATAAACCTTGTTACGCAATTACCTTTCAGTCGGTCAATACCTAAATGTGGGTGTAAATGCTGTTTGGGCGCTGGAGGGGGTATAGGGAGGGGCAGTGTTACTTGGATTTTGGAACGCAGATTTTTCGTGGCGGCCATGTCGCATTTACAAGCCCCAAAATACCAGACCAGGTGAAACCTTCAGAAGTCACCCGTTTTGGATTCCGGCACGCCTCATAGATCTCATCTAAGGGGTGTATTGTACATTTTGGGTGGCGTGACACCAGGATGTTCCAATAGTTTTTTTTTTTGCACATTGGCTATGAAAATGGGGGAAACGCTAAGTTCGCCATCTGTTTTTTGAGGGCTTCGAATTTTACACGCGTCACCGTGCAGTATCAATGACAGGAATATCTTTACTATGGGGGTCGGTTACATTGCAATGATATAGATGTTATATAGTTTTTTTATGTTTTATTATTTTACTATCAATAGAAATAGGTCTTTAAAAAAATAGCTGTTTTTGATGTTGTCCTGTTCTGATCGCCAGTAACGTTTTCAGTTTTCTGTATACGAGCTGATTATGGGCTTGTTTTTTTGGGTACATGAAGTTGAGTGTGTTTTTTTATTAGTACCATTATGGGGGGATATGCCGCTTTGATCACTTTTTATTAAGGTTTTTGGATGAGCATTTTGAACAAAATACAGCAATTCAGGTAGTGTTTTTTATTTTTTATTTTTTACTGCGGTCCACCGCAGCAGCTATAACTCGACATGTCAGTTTACTCAGCCATGGTCTCGATACGATTCACAGCGGATACCCAATTGTATTTTTTTTAGGTTTTATACTGCTTCTTATTACACAATAAAAACACTTTTATTCAAAAAGAGGGAAAACACGTTTTTGGCAGTCGCCATAGTTGAGAGGCCATAACATTTTTATTTTTTTGTGTAATGGAGCTGCTTGTAGGGGATATGTTTTTTTGCGGAAGTGTTGTACGTTTTTATTGGTAACATTTATTGGGGGGACAGAACTTTTTTGATCCGTTTTAAATCGTTTTTTGGAAGGCAGGGTGTGAAGAAAATACTGCAATCTAGTAGTGTTTTTTATATTTTATTTTTCACAGCACTAACCGTTGCAGTATCCATGACCAGTTAGCTTTATACATCAGGGTCGATATGATACGGCGATACCTATTATATAGTTTTTTTTATTTGGAAGCACTTTAAAAAAAAAATATGTGTTTTTATTGTGTTGTAAATAATATTTATGCATCGCTGTCTCTCTGATAGCCCTAACTTTTTTATTTTTCTGTATACGAGAGGGACGTTGTAAAGATCTATTTTTTTGCGGGATGAACTGACGTTTTATATTGGTACAACATTGGTGTTTATATTGAGTTTTTGATCGGCTTTTTATTCATTTTAAACTGGTGCTGACAGGATCACAAAATACGCAATTCTAGTGACTGTTTTTTGTTTTTTGTTTTTAAGGCGTTCCACATACGGGTTTAATTAAAGTGACAGTATTTATAGGGTGGGATCGTTAGACACCGCAGGTAGATACCAACTATGGGTACTTACTTTATTTTGCTCTTTTCTGGGTAGCGAATTGCGTTAGGTAAAGAGGAAAGGGCAGGGTAGTGTGTTTCTAACTTTTATTTTGTTTGTGTTTTACTTTTTTTTCTTCTTTTTTTTACTTTTTCAACATTTTTTAATTTTCCCCAGTGAGGATTTGTAAAAACATGCAAATCGCATGGGGAAACAGCAATGCCTATTAGGGGGGCACTTTGTTGTTGAAGAGAAGCCGATCTGTGCACAGCGTTACTGCTGTGCTTTAGGTCGCCATGGCAAATAGTGACACCTGCACAATGCATTGTTGGGCATTGTGAGCAGTCACCAGATACCGATGCATTATCCAGGACACGCATACGGGGAGTCAGGTAGGAGAACGGAGACTTTTAACTCTTAGCGAGCAGGGCATCTGTTGCCGCTTTGCCTCGCGATCGTAGGAAGAGGGAGCTCTACTCCCCTGCCTGTAGGCATCTATTAATCGCCGGGCCATGACAGCTGCGAGGTATGATGCGTTTCTTCACGCCGCGGCCGGAGCTACTAGGCGGGGTGATGGGGCATGAAGCCTGCCGGTAATTACCGATGGTTCCATGCCGCGATCGCGCGCGGCTCGCCGCAGAGCTCAGCGCGACGCCAGTCAACTTTGCTAGGGCGTATGCATGACCGCCCCAATGTCGGGCAGGGTTAAACTGACTTGGGACCTCTTGTTTTGAATTAGGAAAAGGCACACACCTGTCTATATAAGGACGCGTAACGGATCACAGAATGCCCAAAGAGCTCAAGAGACAGATTTGAGCAAGGCACAGATTCTGGCCAAGGGTTTACATAAGAAATTTCCTGCAGAACTCAAGGTTCCTAAGAGAACAGTGGCCTCATATCCTAAAAATGGAGAAGTTTGGACGACACAAACTCTTCCTCGACCTGGCCGTCCTGCCAAACTAAGCAATCTGGAGAGAAACAGCCTTGGTTGGGAGGAGGTAAGAAGAACCCCAAGATCATGTGCCTGAGCATCCAGAGATGCAGTTGGGAGGTGGGAGTGAGGAAAAGTTCCAACAACTTCAATTGCAGCCCTCCACAGTCGGGCTTTTATGGCATAGCTGTGCCGGCAGAAAGCCTCTCCTAGTGCAAGGACATATGAAAAAGCCAATTTTTACACGTTTGCCAAAAAAAACACATGACAGGACTCCAGGATATGAGAAATAAGATTCTATGGTCTGAGGAAACGAAAGATTGAACTTTTTGGTCGTTTATTGTAAGTGTAATGTGTGGATAAAATCAGGCACTGCTCATCACCTTGCCAATTACAATTCCAACAGTGAAAACATGGGGGCTGGCACACATCATGCAATAGGGGGTGTTCTTCAGCTCCTCTACGGACAGTACAAATGGTTGCAAATAAAAGGAAAAGATGAATGCAGCAAGACTCAGAGAATATGTTCAGGATGAAAAAACCTCTTCCAGAGTTGTCTGAACCTCAGACTGGGGTCGAAGGTTCTTTCTTCCAAACAAAAACAATGACCTAAGCACACAGCTAGAAATAACAAAAGCAGTTTAGCTTCAAGAACAACTCCTGTGACCATTCATGACTGGCCAGCCAGAGACCATGAACTCAAGCCCAAAGTTGAGCATCTCTGGAGAGCAGTTGAAAATGGCTGTCACCAACCTAATCACATCCGACCTGAGGAACTGGAGAGTATCTGCCCCCCCCCCCCCCCGCCCCCCCCCCCCCCCCCCCCCCCCCCCCCCCCCCCCCCGCCCCCCCCCCCACCCCCAAGGAAAAGGAATGGCAGAGATCCCAAATCCAGGTTGTGAAAAAACTTGATGCATCAGACCAAGAAGATTCATGGCCTTTGTAATAAGAGGGTGCTTTCTACTCATTTAAGGAAGCAATAGGAGTTCTGAACACTTAAGACCATGTGATCAGTTTTTCTTGTTTAATAAATTTGCAAAAATATCTACATTTCTGTTTTTTTCTTTCAAGATGGGGTGCGGAGTGTACATTAATTAGCAAAAATATGAACTTTTTGGATATTACAAAATGGCTGCAATGAAGGAAAGAGTAAAAAAATTAAAGGGGTCTGAATACTTTCCGTACCCACTGTATGGTAAATTTGGAAACGTGTACTATTTATTTTATTTTGTTTTAAACTTTTTTACATTAACATTTATTACACCTCCAGCTGCCATAGCAATCAAAATGAAACCATGTGATCATGTGACAAGATGACTGATTGGGGGGCCCCAACAGACCGCTGGGCCCACATTTTATACTCATCATTCAGATTTCATGGTTGGCTTCACTGCAGCATCTTAATGGTTAAGTGGCTGGGATTGGAGCTATATCTAAGAAGAAGCTAAGGGAGAACTTGCACAATTGGTGGCTGAGTTTTTTCCACCACTGTATATACCTACCTAAATGCCGGGGGCCCATTATACCTTATACTAATTGCCATGGGCCTATATACTATTTATATACAATACCAAAATAGCTGCGGTGCGCCCTTATATATACACCATACTAAATGCTGGGGAGCCCTGTATATCTGTCTACTAAATGTAGGGGGGCCTATAAATACCTACCTAACTACAGTGGGCCCTATATATACCTACCTGACTGCTGGGGCCCAATATATACTTAACTACAGAGGGGCCCTATGTATACCTACCTAACTACAGGGGGCCCTACATATACCCACCTAACTGCTGGAGGCTTATATACCAACCTATAACTGCTCTGGGCCCTATATATACCTACCTAGATGATGCGGTCCCGCATATATAACTAGCCTACTAGCTCCTGGGCCTATATATATCTACCCTAACTGCTGGGGGGGGGCTTTAAATACCTAACTAATTGCTCAGGGCACCTATATACACCTACCTAACTGCTGGGGGGTAGACCCTATAGACACTTACCTAAATACTGGGGGACAGTACATACCTACCAGCTGGGGGCCCTGTGTGCCTACTTACCTAATGGGGCCCTACATTGCTACCTACCAATTGGGGGGTCCTTTATACCTACTTACCTTCTATATACCTACCTACAAGAAGGGGCCCTATATACCTACCTATTTACTGGGGAACCCTATGTACCTGCTTATTAGGGGGGCCTTCATACAAACCTACTGGAGCCCTAAGTACCTACTTAGTGGGGGAGCCTTGTATACCTACCGATGAGACCCTATATTCCAACCTATCTACGTTCCTTTTAGGTAGGTGAGATCCTAAAATTAGTCAGCTAAGAATACAGACTCTTCGTATTAAGTAGGTGAAGTCCCCCTTCAGTATAAGGTTCCCTTCAACTACATATTTGGGACACTTTATAGCTACCTATTGGGGGGCCCTATACGCTATACTGAAGGAGGTCTTTACCTACTTAATAGGAGAATCTGACTAATTTACACTGATAATGTGGCTCATGCATACATACTGACCCACACAATACAGATAAGTTAATTACACTATTCAGTGTAAACTCCAACAACAACTAAACCCAAAAAACAAAAGCATAGTGCTATTGTTTCCAATTTTTTTTTTTTTGGGGGGGGGGGAGGAGCGGGAGACTTTGGCTGTACAACTTGTTTTTCTTTGGCCCCACTTGAAATTAATTTTCTTCTATTGGACAATCCCTTTAAATAGAAATAATTTTCTGCAGTGAAACTACACCAAAAAACATCCGTCACGTCAAGTCGGGAACCTGTCGTTGAAAAGTATTGGTCAATGGATGGTGTATGGGGGTAGGGAGGCCCCAAGCTCAAGTTTTGCATCCAGGCCCATGAGCCTTTAGCAATGCCACTGTATACACTGCCTTGTTTTATATACAAAATTGAGTATATATTAATGTTTTCTTTTGGCACAGAGAATTAGAGGACAAACAAGTTTTGTTTCCTATGCATTTTGTTGTTTCCTATACAGTAAAACAACATGCAATTCTGCAAATAATTTTCATTCCACTTCACATGAAGCTATATATACATGGCACTTGTAGACCTGTCTGCTTGGATAACCTGTCCTTTCTTTGTGGCTAAGTAAATGTGAATTAGTTAAGCAAATATGTTAATTAGTCCCACGTGTATACTCAATTTATCCCTGCCCCCTTTCCCTTTAAAAACTACCTCCACCAAAGGCTCAACTCTATTTATTCTCTGTGTCTTACAAGCCATAAATTAAACTGCAGTAACTAGTTCAATAAGAAGCCATTGCGTTCTCTGTTTTTATGATTTTTTTATTTCATTGTTGCATTACTCTCAGGCAAGTTTCTGTGTTTCTCTCAGCACTGCTGGAAAAAAATTAACAAAATCTGAAATAAACAGGACAGTAATTCTTATCAGACATCTCCAGATAATTCGCCTGTAACGATCTGCACAATTTATTTTCTTAATTACAAGTCGACAGATTTTCTTTGGGGCATTTCATAAACTTATTTGGGCACCTTTTCTTAGATAGATTTAGGGGCCCTTTCCCCCCTGGGGGATTTAATTTATTTTATTCTTTGAATTTAAGAATTTGCCAGAGCTACAAATGGGGTTTGGAAAATAAAAAAAAAAACAGTTTTGGTCTTTAATATTTTCTTTTTAAAAAGGTTTCAGTTTTTCAATTTCATAAAAGAGGGTTTAATTTGTTCTTTGTGGTTTTTTTTTAGTTTTGGAGAATCATTTGTGTTCGATAACAGTGCAAATATTTTTTTTGATTTTAAAAAACAGTAAGTAGGTTCAGAGTTTACTAAGAGAAGACAAAAAAAAAAGGTTTGGAAAAAAATTGGGTTGTTTTCCCACATTTTTTGGATAAATTTGATTTTTGCTCCCAATTTTTGGGCAAAGCATTTCTGGATTTTTTTCTACGCTTTGGGACAATTAAAAAATTTTACAAAAACAGCAAAAAAAAAAACCAATTGCCCTATTCACTGGCCAAATCCAAACCCAAAAGCAAACCTAATGGCACAATTTTTAATAATATACTTGGGGTTTTTTAAAGGGCCCTGCTGATGGGTGTTGCCACACAATTTTTGTAAATGTAGAGTTGGGAAAAACCCTTTACCCCGGAGGGGCGAGTCTAAGAGGCCTTTTTTTCTTAAACCGAACCCGGGCTCCCAATTGCCGGGTCGGGCCCTTTTAGCTGAAAGGGGAAACATTCATTTAAAACTGTAAAAATTTAAAAATTTCTGTGTAAAATCCATGGAGATTTTAGCTTTCCTCTTTAAATTCCATTTGTGAGTCCATATTAGTCCGATCACGAAAAAGAAAAAACGTAAAAAGTCATGGATGGGACCGACTGCCAGTTGCCCCCCGTTTTGGATCCCGGGCCACCTCCTTTCTAAAGCAGGCTTTCTGCGGGTTTAAAACCCCCTAGAATAGCCCTTTCCCATAGATTTCCCTCTCCTCTTTTTATTACTAATAACCCCTGTCATAAACCCCAAAACACATAAACCTTCTCTTTTGCCTTTCACATTTCCTTTTAAAAAGGGCCCCCTTTATTTTTAAAAAGGCCCTTATTTAACCTCTTTGGTATCGCGAATCTAGTATATAAAACCCAATTAGGCTTCGCTTTTTGGAAGTATTTGAGACCCAATTCAGCCACTGTCTACAGTTAAAAATCCCCTTCTACTTTTTACTATCCCAACATCGTAATTCATTTACCTGATTTTCGGGCTTCCAAAAATGATGAGCAAATTTAGGGTTTTCCCCAAATTTCATTGGTTTTTTCTCCATGTGGTGTAGGGCAATCTGTTCTCGATCATAGGTGCTGTGAGGACCCCCCTCCGCCCCCATTTTGGGCCCATTCAGGGTTTTTTTTAGCTCACAAAATCACCGCCCTTTTTGTAATCGGTATTGGCCCCCAACATAGGCATTTCTGACACCAAGTTCTTTTTAAAAACCTTTTGGTTCCCCAAGCTTTTTTCTCCCAGCACAGGTTACAGGAAAAAATTTTCAAATTTTTTCCCCTCGAGTTTTTTAAATTTTTCCCTCTCATTTTTTTGGGAGGTGAGCTGCTTAGTTTGTTGTGTTGCCTGATCAACTGAGTGAAAAAAGCTCCTCCAGGGCCAAAGGGAAAAAAAAAAAAGGGGTTTTCAGGCAAAAAGTCCTTTAAGATATCAAAGTCTTTTTACGGGGGTTTTGTCCCCCTCTCCCCATGAAAAACCCCGGGCCTCTCAAAAAAACCAAAAAACTCAGCTGTTTGGGGTGTTTTCTCTCCAGAAAAACACAGTCAGGCGCATTTTGCTGCAGAAGTCAAAGCACATTCACATTTTCCCAAAATTAATTATCCCAAAAATTTTGCAAAATGAACAAATTCTCGGGTCCATCCCAATTATCCCCAAAGACCCTCCCCCTTTTGTGGGGACCTCACTCTGGTCCTGCCCGCCATTTTGAAACCATTTAGCTCAAGGTGCCGCCCCTTTTTTGAAAATTGGAAATTACACACAAAACATAAAAAATTTAGGGCATCTTACACCAGACTTCATTTTTAAAACCCTGGCTTCAACCCAATTTTATTTCTGGCCCCGGGTTTCGGGGAAACCCCAAGAAAAAACGAACAAAAGAAAAAACCTCGGGCCCAAAATCTAGCCACGGGTTTAAAAAATTATGAGAGACCCCCCTTAATGTGTTGTCGGGGCCCTTTACCGCCCAGAAAGGGTAGCTCCCCCAAACACTTTCAGTTTCCCCTTTAAAGCCTCGGGGGGGCCAAAAAGCCCCCTCTCCCCTCCACTGCAGTTTTTGGGACCCTGCACCCCCGGGATCCCCTCCCAAGTTTTCAGGTTTTTATAGGCCCCCGGGACCTGCAAATAGCCTGTTCGGACCGTGGGAATGACCTCCCACTCAAGGACTGTGTTTTTTAGGGGGGAAAGAAAACCCCCATATTTGGGCCCACATGCAGCCATGCTAGCTAGCTACATGTGTCAGAACCTATGGAAAAGGGCAAAAAACTATTTTTCCCTTTCCCCCCGGAGGCCCAGTTTTTCAGTGGCATGTCTGCCGGGGGTACCCTCTGTATTCCCCCTAGTGGAAAAAAACATGCGACCAACTTAAGGTCACTCTGCCACAGTGCGTATCGAAAAGCGATGCTTGTTAATGCGGACCCTTAAGGGCCCAAATTTAGTTGGCCAATATAAACTTTGCTGTTGGACATTTTTAAAAGGCATAGACCCATTCTTACTTGCACAATTTAAAAAAACCCCTCACTGCTTAGGTTGTACCCCTTGGTGGGGTTTGTTTTATGGAATGTCTTTGATGTTGGGGAAACCACAATTCGGGGAACTTTTTTTTTTGTGTTAAAATCGGGGTTTTGGTGGCCCTTTTTTTTGGGGTTAATATCTGAGTGAACTTTCTTTGTCCCCCTATGTATCGACCTCTTTTAAAATTTTGATCTTTTTGCCCAAAATTTCCCCATGCCGGAAAAAGTGCCACACTTAGTTTTTAAAAACCTCTCGCAAAAGCTGTACCTCTTGATTATTTGGGGCCCCAAAACCATGGAACCCCTTACCATGTATTTGAAAGGAATCCAGGAAAGAATGTAAACACCATTTACCACCTTCCTTTCACTCCCTTTAAACTATATAACTATATTTTTATATATATAATTTAAAATAATATATATATAAAATATATATTTTTATATATTTATATTATAATAAAAAATTTTATAAATTTGTCCGTTTTTTATTTTTTGGGGGTTGAGGGGTCGGTGGAAGTTTCAGTTCTAGTTATTGGGGAGAGTTTTGTTAAACCTCATGGTGATGAAAAGGGCGGGGCTTTGGATGGGGCCCAAAACCTTAAGGATGCAAAGACCGAGCCCCCCACACATGGTAAATAATGGGAATACTAAAATTTATATCGCAAACCCCAAA
>JAODAL010050951.1:0-27031 GCA_025379985.1 Phyllomedusa bahiana | reverse complement strand
TTACAGAATAGAGCAGGGTGAGGTGTGTGCGACGCCCATGACGGGGATGGGGTAGGGTTTTTTTGCGTTTTGGCGGGAAAAAATCACTTTTTTGGGGGAATTTTTGTTTTACATAGAAAAGCCCTTCCTGTTATGATCGTTTGTCTTCAGCGTCTCATGCGGGGAGGAGGGTTGGCTCGGGCCTGTGTCCAAAAAGCTCAGCGAAATTATTCTATTTCTTCACAGAAAAAACCTTACTGTTAGCTGTGATCCTTACAATTTATTTTGATTAGAGTTTGGAAGATTTTTTTGTGGGTTGGGTTTAGAAAATTTTTTAAAGGAGCATCAAACCCTGTAAAGTCAGGGGGGGGGGGGGGGGGGGGGCCCCCGGGCAAAAACGGGGCAAGCTCTATAAAATTTTTAAAGGGGAAAAAATTCCCCAAAAGATTTAGTGTAGACTTTTCACTGCAATAGTTTTTATTTTTAAAATTTTTCTATTGAAATATTTCCTTGATTTTGGGGCAGCCTAAACCCTTAAATTTTTTGGATAAAATCTTTTCTATTTAATGAAAGGTCTTTTTTGGGTCCCAAAAACTCCTTTTAATTACCCCATATACTTTTCAGTTTGGGGGTTCTTTAAATTTTTTGCCCATTCTCCTTTTTTATATATCCACCTTGCATTTAAAATTTTGAATCCAGAAATTTTTGTGCTAAAGGTTTACCAAAAACCAAGGTGGGAATTTGTTTTTAGGTTGCCAAAAAATACTTTTTATTTAATTTAAAATTATTTTTAAAGAAAAAAGTTGGTTTTTTGCATTTTTTGCCCGTCCAAAATTATTAATTGTTGGGACCCACCTTGCATTTAAAAATTTTAAACCCAAGAAAATTGTGTATTTTTCCACGGTGTTTTGATAGGTCCCAAAAAAATTCCCTTTTTTACCCGAATACTTTTCCCAGTTTACGTTTTTTTACTTTGGGCATACAGCTTTGTTCATTGAGGCCCCTTGCAATTAAAATGGGAAATACGAATTTTTTTTAGTCCCCAACAGGTGTTTGAAAGGTCCCAAAATTTTTAACCTTGAAATTATCAAATACATTTCAGATACGTGTTTTGTTTTCCACCCTTTGGCGCAGGGGCCCCTTTTGGCCCTTTGGGGCCTTTTTGATAAAAGATTTTTTTATTTTGGGCCAAAGTTAAAATTATAAAATACAGAAATTTTTGAGTAAACCCCCAGGTGAATTTAAAAGGGTTTCCCAAAAATCCCTTTTGTATTACCCGAATACTTTTCAGATAGGGTGTTTTTTCACTTTGGCGCAGGCCTGTTTTGTTTATAGATATACTTTGCATTTAAAAATTTGGGAAATACGGGCTTTTTTGTAGTCACCCAAGGGTTTTTTTGATAGGTCCCAAAAAATCCCTTGTATTTCCGAAAACATTTAGATATTTGTTTTTTCATTTGGCGCGGGCCCAGTTTTTTGATTGATTATTTTGGGCATTTAAAATTTGAATACTGCAATTTTGTAGTAAACCACGGTAAATTTGATAGGTCCCAAAAATACCTTTTATTATCCGAATACATTTCAGAAAATTTTTTTTTTCATTTTTGGGCGCAGGCCACCCTTTGTTGATAGATCTACTTTGCAGTTATATTTGAATCCAGCAATTTTGTTTTGATTTGAGGGATTTGAGAATAGCTGTGATTTGCCGTCTTTTAATAAGAGACTTTCCAAAAACTCTTCCATACCTTCTCAAATTTTTATATTTCTGAACATGGAGCGAAATTCAGGTGGTAAGCGAGCAAAGAGGGGGGTAGGACATGGAGGTAGAGGTACGAGAGAAGGTGCTCCTTCCAGTGCTGGCGACAACACGCATGCCAGCGGATCGTCAGTTGCAGGACCGTCAGGCCTGTCATCGCTGGGTCAGGGCCTGTGAATCTCAGTAACGAACAGCGTCGCCAATCTGTCCTTCAGTGGTTAATGCAACCTGCATCCAGCAGTCTTACCTCCTCGTCCTCCCAGTCACGGCCACAAATGTCGTCATCAGCATCACCAGCATCCGTCCAACATGAAGCAGCCCAAATGTCAACTCGTGTACCCACCACTGTGGATAATCCATTTTCTGAAGACCTCTTTGATGACAAAATGCGGTTGGGGTCAGAAGGCATGTTAAAAGATCAAGAGGCCAAAGAGGATGATTTTCTTGCTCTGACGCCCAGTTACTGATGCCATCAGAGGAGGGAGAGGAAGCGGTCAATCGGCAAAAATCCCGGGCGGTCGGCAACGCCTTGCAGTCCCTCTTGCTTGTAGCCCGCAGCTCCTGGATGCAGAATGTCAGGACGACGAAGTCACCTGTGTTGATGATGATGATGACGACATTGCGGATCCAACGTGGTCTTTTCAGCAGAATTTGCTTGCGAGCGCTTCATCACTGGACGAGGAGGAAGACGATGGGGTAGTGTCAGTACGGGTTCCGCCTCAAAAAGGGAGAGGGCGGTCGCAGAAGTCGCTGATATGATTCCGCCAGCCACGGTCAGCGCAAACCCCGCTCCTCGCTTATCGCCGTCAAAAAGGTCCAGGACCTCTCAAGCCTGGGCCTTCTTTGAGCAAGCCTCTGATTCAACCAGCGATGTCATATGCCGCCTTTGCCGTAAACGCATAAGTAGAGGCAAGAACCTTAGGTGGTTAACCACCACCAACATGTCTAGTCACATGCAGCGAATGCATGAGTTGAAATGGAGGCAACACTTGGCCAAAAAAGGCCAGACCGACGCCGGGCCTCCAACCACTGTCACACCCTCTGTCTCCGCTTCCTCCTCCGCCACCACCAAGCGTTCCTCAGCTGCCCATGTCTCTCAGAGTCATGATCAGGGATCAGCCTCGCTTTCAGCCTCACCGTTCGACCGATAGTACCACAGCACCACAGAGACCCATCTACCCCTTCTCCTTCAGCCAGTTTGACCGTCCTGCACAGCGTTTCATGCCGGCCAGTCTCAGCAGCCAAGCCTTCTGTCTTCCTCGGTTTGGGAGCAGAAGAAACACTTTAACCAAACCATCCCAAAGCCAAAGCCTAATTTCGCATTGCCAGGCTTTTGGGCCTTGAAATGTTTGCCCTTTCCGTCTGGTGACACAGAAGTCTTCCGGCCACGTCGATGGGCCCCTTGCCTGCCCCAATACTAGATGCCCGAGCAGGCAATTATTTGCCAGAAAGCTCGTCCCTGCCCTAGCAGACACGTGTTCATCTAAAAAATTTCAAGGCGTTGTCTGCATCTGAGTCCAGAAAAGTCCATGACCACGACACTGGGACAGTATGCATGCCAAGGCCGCTTATCTTCATGTTGCAGCATCACTAGGTGAGCTCGGGTGGATGTCTCTGGGGGGTGAGGTGGCTATCAGGCTGGCGTCGCTCTTCAAAAACCGCAGGGGTTGGTTGCCAGGGTTCTTTTCCCAAGGTCCTAGGTGGCATCACGTGCCCCAAAGAAACCAGGCCGTTGTTGAAATTAATCTGTATTGGGACGTCACACACAGGTCAGGAGCTGTTGGACGGCTCTCCGAACAGAGAAAACGAGCGTGGCTGGGAGACAAGAACCTTGGCCAGGCAAGGTGGTGTGCGATAATGGGCGAAATCTGCTGGCGACCCTTAAAGATCTGAGCAACATTTGCTGGGCACATGTCATGAAACTTGTGTCCAGGTAATTTCTAAAGAGCTACCGGATCTGGACTGCTGTGAGGAAGGTTGAAGTCTTAAGTTCGCACTTCCGCCGTTCGCACTGCTACGGTCCTGCATGGGGGCGTACTTGCAGCATCAGCTCGGCCTCCTCCGTCAACCGTCTCAGTGTTGACGTGGCCAACACGCTGGAATTCCACCCTCACATGCTCCAGCGATTGGCAGCAGCGCAATGCCATTACGCAGTACGAAGTGACACATGGCCTGTACAAGCAAAGCGGTGCGGACCTCGGATGGTGTTGAGCCACCGCGAGTGGAGTAGGTGAAAGAGCTCTGCACATCCTTCGCCAGTTTTGAAAGAATGCCACAAAATGGTCAGTGCAGACATTGCCCTTGTCTGCATGAGCATTGTGGGTCGATCTTAGTTTCTGGAACGACTCGTTGGACACTCTGAACAACAGGTCCCTCCCGCCAGCGATGGAGGAGGAGACGGACAAGATGCGGGACACGGAGCCTTTCATCTCGTTCAAATCCACAAGGCCCGACAGTTTCACAATTTCATCGGTCTACATTATGCAGTAGTTCGGGGTCAGAGCTAGTGCAAGGTGTGGCATCAGCTCTCAGGGTGTATCATCTCAGGCAAGTCAGGGCGGTGTGGAAGCTGATTAGGGCCGGAGGCAGAGGAAGTGAAGAGAGAGGAGGAGGATGTATTCCTAGACACGATGTTTACCGACGTCCCTGCCTTGGAATGAGGTGGCGGCGAATTTGAGGCGGAGGAGGAAGAGAGGAAGATCAGTTTGCTTAGTGCCCCTCGACCAGAGGCTTGGGAAATCAAGGCTCCATCTCTCTCATGAGTGCTAGGTTGCTCCATTTCCTCCAACATGATCCTGCATTAAGGCCATCAAAATGAACAACAGTTACTGGGGTGGACACACTCCTGATCCCGGGGTTACAAAACAAAACTCAGCTCTTTACTTCCACCCAACAAATAGAGAGTAAAATGCAGGAAAATGTTAGACCTTGTGATGATCAACTGGAGAATCTGTTGCGTCTGCTTCACGTTCCCCAAAAAAATGTCAGGTGGAACAACTTCAGGCGACGTGGACAGAGTAGAGTGCCAAGTAGCGTTAGACGGCAGCACAGCATGCAGGCAAGGTGGCAGAAGCCTATGGCTGTGACCCTCTGGCAATCTTTGTTTACCACCGTCACCAACGCATGCAATGACAGGGCAACTATCCATCACACAGAGATCAGCTTAGATCATGGTGACGACTTCTGCGTCTCACACGATGTTTCTGTATGTGTTCGGACCTCAATAGACTTTGGGTAATCCAAAATGGCACGAATGGGCTACAGCTGGCTCGTACGTCAAGAGGTGTTGTCCTGCCCAGCAGCCAGCGTCATATCTTGAGCGGACCTTCAGCACAGATGGAGCGAGTCATTACAGAAAAACGCATCCGGCCTTCCACTGTTTATGTGGTTCTTTTGACTTTCATCATGATGAATCAGGCATGGATCTGCTGATGATGTTTGTGGCCCCCACTATGACCAGAGGTCTCCGATTAGTTGCCACAGTCTAACTTCACATTTCCTTTTCAAACAGAAATGGTTCCTCTTGAAAAATTTTTTTTTAAAAAATATCATGTCTTTACTGCAATTTTTATCTCTTTTCCAACAGTTCATTTTGCTGGTTTTGCTGTGAGGAGGGACTGAAAGACAGCAAGGTTTTCATGAACAACACCATATTCCATTTACTCCACTTTTATCTAGAAGTTTTCGCAGTGTCAATGGTTTTTTGAGGTCATGTTGCTGTGAGATACAGCTATAATTATGATCCTTGAAAGAGAAATGTGGTTTTTAAGTGGCATTCTCCCTCACGATTTTTAATGGTGGCTCCAGAAGTCATATTTATCACATTTTTTGGGTCTTGTAGCTGTGAGTACTGCAATAATCATGGTCCTCTTGAACAGAAAATGTGTATTCTAAGTGGCATTTCTCCCTACACTTTTTAACTGTGGCTGCTGAGATGTCTTTTTTATAATTTTTTGGGTTCATGCTGCTCTGCAATGCAGCAATACTCCAGGTCCTATTATAAAAAAAATGTTGTTTTTCTACACAGACATTGTTCTTCACAAATAGTCCAAAGTGGGCTCAAGGTCATGCTTTTGAATTTTTGGGGGCATTTTGCTTTGAAATTGCAGCTATACTACAGCGTTGCTATTATAAAAAAACAATGTTGTTTCTAACAGAATTTGTTCTTACAAATGTCAAGAGTGCTCAAGGGTGATGGTTGCTGATAGAACAGGAATAGGTAGGAATGTTAATGGACACATATTTGCAAAATGAAACTTGTTTTGAAAGAACTTTAACCATAGGCTATCAATCCCTGTATTTGAGAACACCCATTTAATACAATTAGAAAAAGAGAAAACAAAGACATGGGTGGGATTCATCACTATTTTAAAAATGTGTTTTCTAGAATTAAACTACTAAAAACTTGATGTACAAAATAGCTGGTAAAAAAATTCCTCTGAATTGTAATGGGAGGTACAGGAAAACTTGACCAGATGTAGAAAAATTCGAGGACATGGGAGTTATGGAGACAGGAAAGAGTAACATTGTACAGAGACAATTTCATCCAGCACGTTGTGTTAAATGAGAAAAGAATGCAAGAAAAAAGGGCACCTGGGTGGAACAGGAGCGTTTAACCAACAGTTATTTCCAAGTGAAGCTCAATTGGTGCACTCCATACGGAGGGGCAAGCGCTACTAAGGTCTTTCTTGACCGGTGTACTGAGGAAGGCTGGAGGTTTAACACTTCCGCACTCTGCTTCAGACGACAGTTTTCGTTGCTGCGTCATCAGGGCATTTTAACCTGGCGTGTTAATAGGATGACAGGACGCCAGCCTGGGTCTCACGAAACCCACTGTAACTCGGCCTCGGGTATGCTGTGGCACAGGACAGTAGTCAATGTCCTGTTCAACTAAAATGGTGGTTGAAAGACTCCTTTTTACGGCCAATTTTATGTCTGGGGGTAGTCAGACAGGTTTAATGGTCATTACTGCGGTCCAGGAAGTTATAGTCAATGGCCAGTGAAACTAAAATGGTGGTTGAAAGACTTCCTATTTCCCGGCACTTTTTATCTGGGGATCAGACAGGTTAAATGGTCTACTGCGTTCCAGGACAGGTATAGTTCATTATCCAGTTCAACTAAAATGGTCGGTTGAAAGACTCTTATTTCCGGCACTTTTTAATTGGGGTCATGCAAGGTTTGGGGCTCATGCTGGTGGCCCAGGACAGGATAGTCAATGTCCAGTGAAACTAAAATGATGGTTCAATATATACTGCCTACTGGCCCTTTTTAATTTGTGGGTGATGCAGGTTTTAAGGGTCATGCTGTGGTACAAGACAGGGATAGTGAATTTGTGTGTTTTTTTTTCTGTGGCTTTTTAACCTAAGTGTGTTGCCTAAGATGTAGCAGTATCCATTTGACTATTGTGGCTGTTAATTCCAGCTTCTCCAGCCCTGTTTGGGTGTAGAATGAAGGTGTTGTTGCTCTCCCATGAGACTTTAATGGTCATCGCTCATAATCGACTGCTCACTATCGAAAAACCTTATCGATGGTGGCCGACTATCGACTATCGCCCGATGTCGATAGCCAACGTAATCGCTCAACACTAATCCTAATTAAAGCACTTGCCTTATTTTGCCCTCATTGCTCCTGAACTCACTACTACAGTGGCATACAATATGAAGATAAATTATAGAATTCCCAAGCTATTAGGAGGCCACCACATTGCAGTACTGTAGAAGACATATGCCTGAAGGAAAACTTTTAACAGTGATGGGTGGTACAGGAAATGGATGACGTTGATCTCATGTTGATAGATGAGTTCTGTGTAAGACTGACTTAAATGTTTTATTTCTGAACATTCTATTAATAGGAGAGTAAATATCTACACTTACGGCATATAGATGGTGTCCTCCAGTGTATACATATCCCATTTTCACTACAAGCTTGCGCATATGACGCAACAGCAGTACAAAAGCATTCACAATCTCCACCGGTGTCACAGGCACATGAATCACTAATGCAAGATTCATAATATTTTCTGGGGTCAACCTGCAGATAGAGATAAACTAGCAAGGCTTATAATGTGTGCAGACAGTTTAATACTTAGCTAAGCTTACATTACATTTAGCAGCATTTTGGCAAATCATGAGAGAGGGGGGGAGAGGGGGGGGGGAGAGAGGAGAGAGGGGTTTTAAAAGGAAAAAAATGACACACACTATAAAAAAAAAAACAACTGTGGTGCCAGCAAAATTGGACGCATTTTCAGCCCTAGAAATATCCAAGGAAAATTTGCAGCATTCCCCTTCAAAAAAATGCAAAAACTTTGCTCCAATTTTCAAAGCGACTTCGGCTCCCAAGAAAAGACTCTTCGGTGAGAAAGGCTCGGTAGCCGAAACGTCGCCTTTGGCTTTTTGGAATAAAGTTTTTTGCATCTTTTTGAATAGGAGTCTGCAAATTTCCGTTTCCTATATTAATATATAATAATATTTATATATAATATTATTATATTTTATTTAATTATAATAAATAAAACATATATATATATATATATAAAAAATTTATAAAATATATATATATAATAAATTTAAATATTAAACATTATTAGGGGAAATTTTTCAAATTAATTTTTATAATTAAATTTAAAACAATTTAAAGAAAGGGGTTTTTTTTAAATTTTGCCAAAAAAAATTTAATGAAAAAAGTGAATATAAAATTGTCCTTTTGTTTTTTGGCCAAATTTATTAACACTGCACCAAGGGGTGTATTAGGGAATAAAGCTTTTTTCGCTATTCAATTTACTGGCAAAACTCAAACACAGAGGGATAAAATTCAGACTAAGATTTGAATCTAGTTTTATAAATTTTAGTCCATTGGGCGAAACTTATCAAAAAAGACACTTAACTGTGCCTGTCCTTGAAATACCAATTATCCTATGGGAAATGTAAAAATTGTATAGCAACTATTCAGATCAATGACTAATCGTGTAACGCATAGATAGTTAAACTTTAAACCAAAAAACCATAGTGATTCTCTGTTCGTCATAGGGGGGGTTCCCCAAAATCCTTAATTTCACAATGATCCTATACCCTTGAGGTCCCCCTATTAAAATACATTTCATTTTTAAATTTCCCTTTTTTATATAATATTGGAATTTTTTTTTTCTTTAAGTGACCCCAATGTATCTTTTATTTTGTGTTCATAAAAAAGATCTAAATAACAGTGATCAAAAAGGCACATAAACCCCAAAATAATACTGATAACATCTTGATTGTCTAAAATAAATATACAGTATATATTACGCTTTTTAAAATGCATAGACACACTTTTTTCATTAAAGTGTCTTTTGTTGTGCAAAAGTAAAAAGGCATAAAAATACATAAATTTGGTCTTGTCATAATTGTACTGATTTAGAGAATAAGGTTATCCAAGCAATTTTACTGTACAGTGAAGGACATGAATTTACAATGCCTCCCAGAGAAAAGGAATACAACTTAAACAATAATACAAGTAATACTTGTTCTGCAAGAAGCAAGGCCTAATATGTTTATGCCGACAGAAAAATATAAAACTTACAGCTTTTGTAATGTGACAATAAAAAAAAAATTGACTGGCCATTGACGGGGTCATTTCATCTTAAACATTTAAGGCCTATTGATAGGATATGCCATAATTTGTGATAGGTGCATGTCTCACCCCTTATGGCTATACTGCCCAACTCTCCACTCTCAATGGAAACTTTTGGGGGCCAGTTCTCCAGATGCAAGTACTAGAGGCTGGTCCCACACATATTACATATTTATGGTCTTTTCTATTGATATGCCATAAATTTGTAAGATGTAAAAATTCCTTTTAATGGATAAAATTATCTTGTCACTAAGAGGTCAAAGGGGTTGTCTCACTATAAAGATTAGCTTTCAACATGTAAGAAACAGTAAACGAAGGCTTATTCCAAATATATTGCTTTGTTTATTTTGCTTTGTTGAGAAGATAAGATAGATTTTTATCTTCTCTGGGGGCACACCAATTTCTTCATCCTGCTCTCCCCTTCTCTGCTCTTTGTATTATCTGAGAACAGGGAGTGATTATACCACAAGTCAGTACACAGGACTGCCGGCAGCTTTAAAACAAAGTGTGTTATCTCTAACAAACAGAGTAACTACTTTTTGTTTACTTTAAGCTTGAAGCTCTCTGTACTTATAGATAAGATCTCTTGGTCTCATCTCAGTGCAGTAATAAAAGCTGTGAATACAGAGTTGATATGCTTATTATTGTTATAGAACCTCCCACAGCCTGACCAGAAAGAAACAGGATACATGAACCTAAAGCTGCTTTTGGCTCTGTAAAACAGCTTTGTGAGACAACCTCTTTGAATCCTTGTAAACATACAGATTAATTGGAAATGGTTTCCATTCACTGCACCTGGGTCTCCATATTTATTTATGGTCGATGAGATGCTTACTGTACATATAAATGTAGAGGACTTTACCTGAGCATGACAACGACTAAAGACTTCACTGGTAATGATGGCACATTGCCTTAGTGCCCAAGCCTTTCTGTATGGGTTCATGGAGCAAGGATCTTTGATGACTTGGACATCTGGACAAGTTGGGTCAGTTTTCCAGCTGTTACCAAATTCCATCAGATTTTCCACCACTGATTGACTTCTTGTTGTGAAATCATTGCTTTCTTTATCATCATAATTGCCACAAATGCCACAGACTTTACCCTATGTGGATTATTAATATTGTGAGAAAGAAAGAATGAAAAGAAAATGTAGAAAATGGTACAGACTATCCTTTAAAAGCATATATTACATTGAGGTAAATTTTAACATTGTCCTTTGGGGACGATGAGGGAATTTACTAATGGCCTTCCACTGCTATCGTGGTTAAAAGTCGCAAATTTTAATGTACATTTATGCACAAACATTTGTGCCTTTTCTATTTTTACACTTCTCTTATGACGTTTATTAAAAAGCAGGTAGTGCTCTGCAACCCGATGCATTTGCAATAATTTACTGTATAAATTTGCATAAATTGCAGCAGTGATCTAGGCTAACCTGTATTTTTGGTTGTGGCACATACAGTAGAAAGCCACTGATGCACCACATTTTAAAAAATATAATTTGCACTAGTTTGCACTACACGAACTAAAGTTTTAGACTTTTCTGAACATGTAAACATCAGATCCACCTACAATACATTTACATATTAGAAACCACAACTAAGTTAAAGAAAAGTCATCATACTGAGGTTTTTCACCTTGAAATCTGAAGTTAGCTTCATGTGGATGGTTGTCTTCTTGTCCCACATAAGATGGACTCCATTCTCACTCTTAATGATGACATACATTCCTCTATGGGTAACAATATGAGAAATACTTCTCTCATCACTTCTCTTCACCAGTTCAATCTTTTCATTGTCAAGACGAAGCTCTTTTCCCTGAGGATCACAGATATTTAAGGGTGAAACTATGTATTAAATGTCAGTGTTGCATAGTTAGATGGTAATATATTATAAAGTGAAACCTGTCTGAGACAACCAGCAAAGATTGCAGTAACAATGGTGTACCTGGTAGTGGATCTTTCATAGACAAGAGATGAGTTACACAGGATAAATAAAAACCAAACCAAAAATTGTTTTGGGATCAAACTTTTTCTAGAAAGTTAAGTTCTAGAGAATTTCCCTCAAATTTTTTTAGAATTTCCAAAAACCAAAACCGAACATTTTACTGTTCTTTTGAGTAAATTTTCTAGTTCTAGCTAACACGCCATTTTCAGTTTTTGTTTTCAGCGGTTTTCCCTGCACTTTTGCCATCCATCCAATAACCTTTCTGAAATTTTTCCCAGCCATCCAATCCCTTTCTGCACTTTTCCCAGCCACCCAACATTTACGAGCACAGAGAATTTAAAAAAATTTGGATGTAGGGTTTAAAATTGGGGCTGCTAAAACACATGACTATTTTAAAATATATTTCATGTATGAAAAGGCCTTTTTTCAGTCACTTTCTGTCTGTAAAGACTGCTTTATTTGTTAGATGTTTTTCCCTTTTTTTTTAGAAAACCCAATGGGTTTAGCGATTTTTGGTATTGTGGCTGCATTTTTCCCACACCCAGAAGCTGTTTTTTTGGAAATTTTTTTGCAGGCTCACAAAAACCCAAATTTTTCCCAATACAGTACATGGATATACAGTATATTATAAAAGGGGGGTTGGGAAATTTACTAAATCATACTCTGTGCCCAAAAAAGTTCAGTTTTTGCAGTTTTCGGGGTTTATTTAATTTTTATAACACACCTTCTCCAAATCT
Organism: Phyllomedusa bahiana; assembly: GCA_025379985.1. NCBI lineage: Eukaryota > Metazoa > Chordata > Amphibia > Anura > Hylidae > Phyllomedusa > Phyllomedusa bahiana. Next base: position 15,008 of record JAODAL010050951.1, on the reverse strand, counting down.
CCTATGGGGTAAAAGGGGGTTTTTGGGGCCCCCCTCGGGATGCAGGGCCCCATAAAGCGCCCCCCCCTTTAAAAACCTTTAAGCTATGTCCCTGTTTGGGCAAGCTGTCCTTATCTTTTCGTTACCATTAAAAAGGAATGGGGTATTTTGGGCCTTTCTCAGTTTTTTTTCTGTCACTCTTAGAGCCACTTTTTCTTCCTAAGTTGTTCAAACATTTTCCATTTTTACTCTTCTGGAGGGTTTAATTCCAGCTTCACTCACCTGTATGGGTTTTAAAAAATTCCCCGAACATTTCCCTCCCATAGACTTTAATGAGGTTTAAAGTTTTTGAGTTTGAATAGAACTTCAACCGAAATCACAAAAATTCGAGGTTCAATTTTTAATTTGAACTTTTTTTCTGTTCGCCCCAACACTACCCCCAAAAACCCTTTTGACAGCGGATGGGGGTGTGTTCTTATCTGGCAGGGAAAGTCCCAAAAAATTTGAGGGGGTTTGAGACTCCCATTTCCAAACCCCTTAAAAACCCCTTTAACCCCTTTAAAACGAAAAGATGTATGCAAACGCCAGGTCGGGTTTTGGGGGTTCCCGCCCCCTGGACGTATGGATACCGGGCCTTTAGGATCGCGCAAAAATCTAAAAACAAGGTTCCCGCGAAACGGTGCGGGGTGTCAGCTGTATATTACAGCTGACAAAACCCGCTGCGTCGGGCCCCCACCCACGATCACTTCCGGGGGGGGGGGGGGGGAACCCCCCTTTAAATTTTCGCGCGATGGGTCGCAATAATAAAAGGGAAACATCTCTGTCGGCGACAGGGAGCCGCCCCATCGTGCAGCTGGCTGTGTACTGGGAAAAAAAGCACGGGGGAAAAGAATGCCTTCCCGGGGTTTTTCTGTGACATCACGTGCCCCGGCCTTGTTGGGGCATGTCCAAACATCGTGTTGGGGTTTGGTTTAAGGGGAAACCCGTCATAGCAACAAGCTATGTAAATGATTCCCATTGAATGAGGGATTTTGAAGGGTCCCTCATTCAAATCCCCCATGGGGAAAAGTAAAAAAAAAAGTGAAAAAGTAAAAAAAAAAAAAAAAAAAGGATAAACATGTAAAAAACCAACAAAAAAAAAAAAAATAAAATAAAAAACCCGTCCCCTCGCCCCTTTTCCCCCCTTTCAAAAGCCCCAAAACCCCCCCCAAAAAAGAACAAAAATAAAAAAACCCTATTTGGTTTCCCCCGCGTGGTAAATCTGCCCTATAAATCTATCATGCTAATTAACCCGTACGCTGAACGCCTTTAAAAAAAAAACAAAACACATTATTAAGATTTTTTTGTTCATACCGCAGCACATAAAATGGAATAAAAAGCGATCAAAACTCCCTATAAATGCCAAAAAGGTTGTAACAATTAAAATAGTCAGTTAAATCCCGCAAAAAAAAGTCCTTACACAGCTCTTTATACGGAAAAATAAAACATTTATGGCACTCATAAGACAGCGATGCATAAAAATTGTTTTACACACTAATAACACTTTTTTTTTTTTTTTAAAGTGCTTCAACATAAAAAAACTATATACAGGATATCGCTGTAATCATATCGACCCAAAGAGTAAAGCTAACTTATCACGGATACTGCACGGTGAGCGCTGTTAAAAATAAAATAAAAAAACACTACTAGGATTGCAAATATTTTTTTTTTCACCCTGCCTTCCAAAAAAAAGGTTTTAAAAGCGAAAAAAAAGCCTTGCCCCCCGAAAAATTTTAAAAATAAAAACGTCACTAAACCCCGGGCCAAAAAAAAGCCCCTACACAACTCCCAAACAGGGAAAAAAATTTAAAAAGCATGCCTCTAGCCCTATAGCGATGGGAAAAAAAAGTTTTTTCCCTTTTGGTTGAATAAAAGTTTTTTTAATTTTTTTTAAAAGCAGTAAAACCAAAAAAATTTATAAAAATTTTGGGGTATCGCTGTAATTTTCCCCTTGTGAGTAATGCTAGCATGCCCATAATATACCAACAGTGACCGTTTATAAAAAATAAAAAAAAAAAACCAACTCCCCCAAGGGGGGTTTTTGCTGTTTTTTGTCAAAACGTCTCAAAAAAAAACCTTAATAAAAAAGTAAACCCATAGGGGTTCATATGCACCTTATAAGGGTTTCCCAAATAAAAAAAAACCCAATCATACACAGCTTTTGCACACAGCAAAAAAAAAAATTTATGGCTGTCAGAATATGAAAAAACAATAAAAGGTTGTTTTTTATAGCCCAAAATTTTCAAATTGTGTAAAAGTAATAAAACATTAAAAAAAACAAAAAAAACGAAAATAAAATCTATATTTTAAAACTGTACCTGCCCTTTCCAAATAGTAAAGTTACCCGTGTCTTTTTACACTGCCCCGGCAAACCCGCTGAAAAATTTTTAAACCCCAAAAAACCTGGCGGAACGGGGCTTTTTTTTTCCCCCCAATTTTAAGGGCCCCAAAATAAAAAAGGGAAAACTAGGGAAACCACCTGTGCACCCAAAAAATGAAACCCCCCTTAGATGGGGTCCCTGGGGGGTTTTAAAATCCAAAAGGGGGCCACTTCGGGAAAGGGTTTTTTCCCCTATTCGGGCTACTTTTGGGGCTTTACAATGGGGACGGGACCACCCCAAAACCCATTTTTTTAAAAACCCCAAAATAGCGCTCCCCCCCCCCTTGAAATGCCCGGCCCAAATGCCCCCAAAACAGAAATTTAACCCCCCATTTTGGGTTTTGGGCCCCGAACTTGGCAAGGGAAGTGCGAAACAAAATTTGGGTTCTTTTTTTTCCTGGTTTTCTATTAAAATAAAAAACCTTTTAAGCAAAAAATTGCAAAATTAAAATTGGGGAAAAAAAAAAATTAAAAATTTTCACCCCCAAATTTGCAAAAAAATTTAAATGTTGAATCACCTGTGGGGTTATATACTCATTGGAAACCCCTGGATTTTCCCCTTAAAGGGGTTTTAGTTTCCAATATGGGGTTTTTTGGGGTGTTTATTAAGTTTTAGCACCTTTTTGGGGGGTTCTCAAACCTAAATTTGGCACCTAAAAAAAATTTTTATTGAAAATGAGCCCCCAAAAGTCCAGAGGTGCTCCTCCTATTTTGGGGCTTACGGTTGAGCCAATTAATGTACTGGGGCCCCAAAATAGGGAATATCTCTAAAACCCGGCAGACCTGGGGGAATTGATTATTATTTTTGAAATTTTTCCCCTAGTCAAAAATTTACCGTTATTCCAGTTTTTTATGGATAAATATTAAAAATCTGCAAAAATATTTGAAATTTTTGAAATTTTCCCCTCCACTTTGCTTTAATTTTTTGTGAAATACCTAAAGGGTTTTTCAAACTTCCAAAACCCACTGTTGTAAATACTTCAAGGGTTTTTAGTTTTTTTAGATGGATTCATTTATAGGGGTATCAAAACTGAGGCCCCTAAAAGAAACCCGCCAGAACGGGGACTTTTCCCAAAAAAAAAAGGATTTTGAAATTTTTTTGAAAATTTGAGAAATTACTACAAAATTCTAAGCCCCTCTAATGTGGGTTAAAAAAAAAAAAAACATTAAAAATTTATCCCAAAACCTTTTGAAGCCCATAGGGATGGATGCTAGTTAAAACTATTTTGTGGTAAAAAAATTTATCTGTCTTGCACAAAAAAAATTTTTTGGAACTTTCAAAAATGCCCACATTTTTCCAAATTTTCAGAAAACTTTGATTTTTTTAACAAACCCAAGAAAGGGAAATTGATGGATCAAAAATTTCCCTTACTAATTTTAAAAGCACAATGTTTTACGAAAAAAACACTTCTGAATCCCCAGGGAAATAGGTAAAAGTGTAAAAAAGGTTATTCCTCACTTTAAAGGACCCCTTTTGCCGGGTTTTTAAAAATTTACGGGTGTCGGGAAGGTTCAAAACGGGGCGGGGGCCCTTAAAAGGGTTAAGGGGGGCTCCTCCTCTATCAGGTAAACTGGGCTTCCCGGGTCCCTTTAGTATTGGGGGGAAATCTATCCGTCAGCCCGGCTGTTTTCATAAAAAGGGATTTGTCGCAATTTTTTTCCCCAGTAATGTGTGTTTTTTCCCTATAACCTTTTTTTTATCAGTTCCCAGCAATTTCAGTGGGGGACTTACCCATAAGAAATTTTTACTGATACTTGTGTGTCCCAAGAACTTTGCCCCTTTTTCAGAGGCATTTGTACTGCATGTTTGCCGCCCACCGGGAAAGTACTGTAAAAAAAAAAAACCCAACTGTTTTAAAAAAGAAAATTTAAAGATACCCTCCCTTTTCTGATTCAACCCCAGTTTACATCCCCCACAGCCATGATGGTGGACCCCAGAGGAGCGGGCTATAAACGTTTGCCCCTCCCCGCTCTGTCCCAGAAAGGTTCGTCAGAGGGGCACCCAAAGTAAGGTGGTTTCCCCCTTTTATTCAATTCGGGCGAAAAAATTTTTGCCCCGACTTTGGCCCAATCGATCCTAATAAAGTGATCATGCGGTCGTCGCTAACGATTTTTGGGCAATTCAAAATTTTTCCATAAAAGTTCTTTATTTTGACGATAAATCCGTTTTAACGGATCTTGCCCCCCAAAACCCCGTTTCTTTAGGATTTGGCCGCCAAACTCCGTTTTTCACCCAAATTTTGGGCCCCCAAAATCCAATTTTTAAGAATTTTTTCCGCCAAAATTTGGGTTCCCTTTTTTGAAATTTTGCCGGCCAAAAAAAATTTTTTTTTTAAAAAGGATTTTTCCCCGCCCCAAAATTCCTTTTTAAAGGATTTTTCCCCGGCCCAAAAACCGTTTTTTTTTCGCATTTCGCCCCCCCAAAAATTTGTTTTTAAAACGGGATTTTTTTTTCCCTCTAAAAATTTTTCCCCAATTTTTCCCCTAAAAAAAAAAAAAAAAATTTTTACCCCCAAATTGCAAAAAGTTTTTTTTTTTCACCCCTTCTGTCGCAAAAAAAACCCTTTTTTACGCATTTTGCTGCCAAAATCCGTTTTTACACATTTTCCACTAAAATATGTTTTTACACATTTTTCTGCAAAGATCTGTTTTTTTTACAAATTTATCTGCTAAAATCTGCTTTTTGCACATTTTGCCACAAAAATCCTTTTTTTAACCCCATTTTGCACCAAAATCCTTTTTTTATGCATTTTTTTTTTTCCCCCCAAAAAATTTGTTTTTTTAAATTTTCATTTTGTGCCCCAAAAACCGTTTTTTTATCCCTTTTTCTTTCCAAAATATGTTTTTTTACGCATTTTGCTGCCAAAATCTGGGGGGTTTTTAAAGGGATTTTTTTTCAGCCAAAATCCCCTTTTTTTTTAAAAACGCCTTTTGCCCCCCAAAAACCGGGGCTTTTTTTAAGCATTTTGGCCCCAAAATCCCTTTTTTTTTGCCCTTTTGCCGCTTTAAAAATTGTTTCAATTTTTTGGAATGGGTCCGAAAGACGGAAATGAGACACGATCGGCGATCACTCATGTGAACGCCCCATCCTGTTTTCCCAATAAAAAACAAAGTAAAATCACATTGCTTTTTTTATTCATAAAGGTTTGGGTTGTTTAGGGTCCCAAGTCGGGTCCAAAAAATGTAAACCCCCAAAAAGGGTTTTTTAACACGGGTCAAAGATGCCATGTGCAATACCCTAAATTAATCAAAAAAATTTTTACTCTGGTTATTCCTTTTTTCACTATGGGGGTACACAGCAGCTTTTTTATGGTTTTCTTCCCCAACAAAACCCAAAAAATAGTGATTCAGTGGCTAAAGAGTCTTAAAAATCCCCTCCCCCCTCCTTTTTCACCCCAAAGGAGGCGGTGAGTTCAACACCCCAAAACCAGCCCACATTTCCAGCAGTGCTGTAATACATCCCCTTTTTTACATGAACATTGATTTTTTTTTTTTTCTTGATTTTGCTCCCCCTCTAGTGGGCCCCAAGGGGTGGGAAAAATTGAAAATTTTTTAGGGATGTTTTTAAAATTTTTCCACAAAAAGAAAAGAAAAAAATAAAAAAAGTTATGGAATTTTAACCCTTCATAACTTTTTAATTTTTCTACTACATAGTTGTGTAAGGACTTGTTTTATGTGGGAGGATTTCTATTTTTGGGGGTGGGAGGAGTAAATTTTTGAGGTTTTCATTAAAACTATTGTGTCTTTTTAAAAAAAAAAAATTGCAGCCCTGAAACCCTAAAAAAAAACCCTTTTTCTGGGATTTTTTTTTTTTTAAAGAGAAAGGGAAAAAATGACAAAAAAATTTCTGTAGTTTTTGGGCTTAAGACCCCTTTTTATCCCCGTGCTTAAGGGGGGTTTAAAAAAGTGGTGTTTTTTAAAAAAGTTTTACCATAGTTTTATATTGTCTTCAGGTTTTGGTTTCTTTTATAAAAAATGGCCTAAAAATGGTTTTCTAACCAAGTATACTGTAATTTTAAAAAAAATAAAATGCACTTTTTTTTCCCCTTTAAAGCTTAAAAACTTTAGTGCTCTGATAGTTGGGCCCGTAATTTGGGGGGTCACTATAGACAGAAAAAATTGGGGGTAAGGCTTGGTTCACACTACTTTTTTTAACATACAGTATAGGGAAACTTTTTTTTTTGAATGGTAATTTTTGGGGTTAAAAGATGGGGCGAAACGTTTTTAACGAAGTGGAATTCGTTTTAAAATTTTAAAGGAAAAATTCGGTTCGGAACGAAGTCGAAAAATTTGGGGGACTTCGGGTGAACGGGGAAGTGGGGCCTTTTTGTTTTAATAAAAAAGGCTGCAGCACATGGGGTACATGGGGAAAAAAAAAACCCTCTGGGAGGGAAAAGGGCATAGCCTGCATTACATGTGCAGAGGGGGAACCAAACAGAGACCGGGCGGGTTTTTTGACGTCACCGGGACTATATAAGGGCCGGGCGCGACGCCGGGAGCTCACACTCCTCTCACTGTGCTCATCAGGGAAGGTGTTTGGCCACCCCGGGCGGATAAGCTCTTACTGAAAAATTTGATTTTATACAGGATTTTTGTGGGGTTTGTCTCAGCTTGCTCAGAACTTTTTCTCTTAATTTCTATTTCTTTTTTTTTTGGGGTATTGGATAAAAATCCAGGGGTGCGTCCACTGCAGCTGCATAAACATTAAAATATCCAAGGGGGGAATTAAAAGCCAGTTCCTGTTTGAAATTCTTTTAAAAAAAAAAGCTTTTTTTTAACAATACAAAAACGATTTTCCATTTTTTGGCTGCTAAATTTCTATTGCGAAATTTACATCCGGGGGGTTTAATTAAGCGTTTTTTTGCTGGGTGTGCGACCCCCAAAAAAACCGTTTTTTTAAAACGCCAAAATATAAAAAATTTTTTCCCTCAAAGCCAAATTCCACAAGAAAAGGGTTTTAATTAAAAACTGTATCTCTTGTGTGGGCGAAAAAAACACGCAATTGAAACACGCTACAAACAAAAATTTTTGGGGGCTCAATTCTATGGCGAAATTTTTAAAAATCCAGGGTTAAATTAAGCGTTTTTTTTTTGCTGGTGGCTGCCCCCCAAAAAAAAACCTTTTTTTTTCCAACCCCAAAAAAATATAAAATTTTTCCCCCTTTAACCAATTCACAAGAAAAGGGTTTAATTACAAACTGTTTCTCTTGTTGGGGTTGGCGTAGAAAAAACGCAATTGTAACCCCGCAAAAAAGCAACAAGTTTGTGGGGCCCAAAATTCTTTGGCCGAATTTACATCCGGGTTTTAAATTAACATTTTTTTTTGCGGGGTGTGCTAAACAAAAAAAAACCGTTTTTCAACGCCAAAATATAAAAAAATTTTTTTTTTTCCTGTACCAAATTTCCCACAAGAAAAGGGTTTAAATTTTACAACTTTTATCTCTTTTTGGGTGTGGGGGAGAAAACACGCAATTGTAACACGCTACAAAGCAACTAGTTTGGGGGGCCAAAATTTTTTGGCGCAATTTACATCCAGGGGTTAAATTTAACCGTTTTTTTGGGCTGGTGTCTGACAAAAAAAAACCCCTTTTTTTTTTCAAACGCCAAAATATATAAAATTTTTCCCTTAGCCTTTTTTCAGCCCCGAAAGGTTAATTAACCTTTTTTGTGTTTTTACATTTGGGGTAAAAAAAACCAGTTTTTTTTAAAAACGACACCTTACAAGTAAATTTTTCCGGGCCATTTGTGGCGCAATTTATACCAAAGGGTTACCCAAGCTTTTTAAACTGGGGTTTCTTTTGGAGTCAAAAAAAAGGGTGTAAAAATTTATCATATACAGATATAAACATCAAACAGTGTCTGTACTTTTTAAAGAACAAACGGGAAATCAGACAGAGGGGGTGGCGGCTCTGCCCCTTTAAATGGCAAGGCAAAAAAATTTCCTGGAACGGGCCCAGGTCGCAGCAAAAAGAAAGGGGACTCGCAGCGGGGGGCACTGGGTTTGGGGCCCAAAAAAACTGCCGCGCCCATCTAGGGGCCGTTTTTCCCCCAGAAACCCCAAAGGGTTTTCTTGTTTGGGTTTTGACTGGGTTAAATCCTCTTCCTCCCAAATACTCTGACCCCCCCACCAAGAGCCCGGTTTGGGAACCTCAACAAAAAACCCTTTATTTGGCATGGCCCGGGAAAAAGGCCGGGTCCAGGGGTTTCCCTCACCTGTCCCCCCCAGCCCCGCCTCTGCCCATCCGGTTCCCCCGGGCCAGAGATCTACAAATTGGTCGGGGCTCACCCGCCACTTATATAGCGAGGATGAACAATTTAGGAGGGAAAGTCAGAAACTATTTGGGAAAGCGAAGAGTTTGGGGCCCAATATCGCCTGCTTCTTGCAGTAGGGGGCAAAGAAAGGGATGTGGAGAGGGGGGCAGGGGAGGCCCATTTTGTGAGAGGTCGGGCCTCGAACTACCAAACCGGTAATGAGGACGCGTGACGATGAAAACCAAATAGATGAGGATGTGGGCCCGCCCCCGCACTTGGGAGCCGGGTGAGGCAAGGGTTTTCATCATCTTGCGGGAAAGAAGAGGGCGTCAGTTTGGGCGGGGCAGGCAAAACCCTTAACCAGAAAAGGGGGCCGTGTGGCCGTGAGCCCGGGCGGGAAAAAGCACAGTGTGGGGGGTGGGGAGCCAAGGGGCCAGGGGGTAAAAACCCCCCCCGCAGGTCCAAAAAAGTAGCAGCACGGGTGCCAGCGGGAAAAGGCGGCGTCAGAGCCCACTTTTTTGCGGAGCGTTTGGCGGTAAAACCCCCGATATTGGGCCCGGTGGGGGGGGGGAAAAAATTTTTTTTTTTCCCTAAGCCCAACCGGGAAAGGACCGAATATGGGTAAATTTTAAACCCTGGGGGGGCCCAGAAATTTAAGCGGGGCCCAGGGAGCTAACTTTGGGCCCCCCGGGCCCTCCCGTCAAAAACTTGCGCGCTCCCCCATCCGGTGGCCTGGGAAAACGGGGCTCAAAATGTGGGGGTCCCCCCCCCGCCGCAGCAACAGCACAGCAGCAGCGCCAAGGGGCTTTCATCCCAAATTGCACCGCCCAAGGCTCCACCACCTCTGCAGAAAGGGAGCTTTTTCTCTTTGACATCACCCTCCCGGCCCCAGCCCTGCTCCTCGCTACTCTATGGCGCCACATTCGTTCAGCGGGGGCGATTGCAAAGAGACAACAGTATGCGTCCAACCATCCAAAGGGGTTGCAGCAGCTGACCGGCCCTTCCAAGTTTTTGGTACTGAAGTCCCCCCCTTTTCCCAAAAATGGTGGCCCTTTTCCTGCCCCGTTCAAGAACTAATGGCTTTGCCGAGCCGGGGGGGAAGGAGATTTTCCAAGCCGTAATTTTTTTTTCCAAAAAGGAAAGAAACCCAGCATTTTCAAAAATATGTAAAAACAGAAGGTGGGTCACCCCTTGAGCTTACCCGGTTTGTTCCAAGGTGCACGGCAGCCCCGCGTCGGGACCTGTAACTCCCTTTTGGGGGCCATAAAAATGTCCTTTAACGGCCCCGGGGTGAATGTGTTCCCACCCAGGCACAACCAACAACTTGGACGGGAAAACCCCGCCGCTTTTCTCCCCACGTTTCAAAATGTTTGAAAACCTGCCCCAAAATTCTCCCCCTTCCTCCCCCCCCACCACCACCACCACCCTCAGCCTCCACAAGTACTGAAGCCCATCAAAACCACATTGTAGGGCACAGCGGTGGGCCCCGCAGTTCTACACCTGGCTTTCCTTTGGCGAAAAAGTCACCAAAAGGGGGGGAACCCGCTCTGCGTCATGCAGGGAAAAAATTGATGTGGTTTCTTTCTTCCGCGCCAACTTGCAAAACGGGAAACCCTGGTTACGGACAATGGGAGGAACCTTTGGGGTCTGCGCTGCAAACCCAGGAGGGAAGGGCCAAAGCGGGCCCCCATGGCGCACGGGGGTTCAAACTGGTTTTTTAAAAGGGACCTGAATCTTCCACCCTTTTTCAAAACATTCTGAAAAAGGGCCCGGGAAAATGGGGCCAAAAGCATTTTAACCATTCGTAAAAAAGCCAGGGAAAACCCCCCCCCCTTTCGAGTTGCCGCGGCAGAACGGGCCCCCCCCAAAAACAAAACCCCCTGATATGCGATGTTTCCACCCCTGGAATTTTCAAAACCTGCACATTTGGACCGAAATGTATGAACGAGAAAGGCCATTAAAAAGATTTTTTTGAAAGATTTCCCGGGAGACAAAGTACTTTCCCCTTTTTAAAATTTGATGTCAACCCCCGTGGGGAAACTCATGCTTACAAACTGCCTTTTTAGGCCATTCGAGAAGGCACGTTATTTGTCATCGCCAGGGCTACGGGGGGAATAACATCATTTTCCAAAATGGGTTTTGCCTGGAACAGATCTGAAAAAACTGTCTGGGCAGGGGACTGAGACCCTGGGGACAAACTCGTGGCCCCCAAGAAATCCCCGGGGGGGACTGAAATGGAGGGGGAGGGGGAAGAATTTGGGGCAGAAGCATTGTCCCGGTGAAATGAAGGGAATTTTTTTAACCCCCGGGGACAAGAGAGGAGGGGCAGGGGCAGCGGAGGAGGGGTGGAGATGAGAAAGAAACCCCAGGCAAAGACCCCCAAGCACCGTGGGAGTATACCGTTTAAATGGGGGGCAGGGGGCCCCTCGAGTCACTTGTCGATGGCCCCAAACATCATTTTTGCCCCCCTATGACAGCCGAATAGTCAGCATCCCCGGGAAGGGGTGACTTCTGGGTCTCCCCCCTATTTTGGAAACCCCCCTTAAAACCCGGGGCCAAAATGGGGGCCTTTTTTCCCCCTAATTTAGAGGGGAAAAAAAAATCAAATACTAAAGGGGAAATCCTTTCCCTAATTCCCGTTTGGGTGGGTTTCCTATGTGCGGCATCCCTCCCTCCTCTGACGGTCTGACCCCGGGGGGGTTTCCCCAGCGCTCACTTTCTACTTTGGGCCCGCGGCTGCGGGGGGAATTTGGGGGGGAAGGGGCAGTACCCAAAACTCCATCAGTAGTAACCTAAGTCTGGAGCAAATGATGAGTAGCTTCCCTTCACCCCGCCTAGTGAAAAGGCAGTCCCCACAGCAGCAGCACAGAAAGGGCCTGGAGCAGTCCCCCCGAACCAACAGGGGTGGCCTACCCGGGGCAGCACTCTGCCACCTCAGTTAAAGGTCCCCCCGGACTACTTTGGGGACCAAACTGGATGTGGGGGCCGCAAATTGCTAGCTTGCAGTGGAGAAGCTGTCCTGCCCCCGGGCCCGTAGGGGTTTGGGATCAGACGGGTGTTTTTAGTGCGGCGGGGGGCCCTCGTTTTCCCCAAGGGGAAACCCCTTTTCCACGGGTAAAAGGGGAACGACGACCTTTGTCCCAAAATGAATCAGGGGGTTGGAAACGGGGGCCCGGGTTTTTCCCCAAAACCAATTCCTTAAAGGCCCTCCCGTCTGGGGGTTCCCAAAAAACCTGCCTCAGCCACTATTCTATGCCCCCAAAACCCCCTGATGCCACACACTTCTGACATTTTTTCCCTCTTCCCATCACCATCTTACCAAAGGGGCTGGTATTTCCCCCACCCCAACACTTTGTCCCTTGCCCCCTTGACCTCATCTGCTGCTTTTGGTTTTTTTGTTTCCGTGACATCCACATGTTTCCCTTTTGCCACTGTCTTTACCTCATTTCGCTGCGTAAACTTCCCGCCCCTTCCTCCACACTGTTCCCTTTTGCCCCCTTGGGCCCGACCTCAAAGCTGCTGCCGCCCCTGACCCCCCCCCTCTCATCATTTTAACCACTCTGTGGCTTCCCCCCTGTTTTTGCCACCTCCAAATGTCATTGTCCTTTTCCTGATCCCCATGCTGCTGCGTCGTGCCCCCAAACTGTGTTGGGTTGTGCCCCCCTGTGGCCCCAAAACTGTTTTTGGGGCCCCCCCCAGAATGTCATTGTGCCCCTTGCCTGATCTGATACAGCTGCCCGCCGGGGACTTCACAAAGGGGTGATTGTGCCCCCTCTGTGGCCTAATACTGTTTAAACCCCCTCCAGAATGTCAATTTTGGCCAAGGGCCCGATCTCATACTCTGCCGCCGGACCTCCCCACCCGGTTATTGTGCCACTCTGTAGCCTAATACTTTTTGGTTTCCCCCCTCCAGGGAAAGTATTTTTGCCACTGGCCTGATCTCATGCTGCTGCTTCGTGACCTCCCACCCCTGTATCATTGTGCCCCCTCTGTGGCCTAATACTTTTTTGCCACCTTTCCCAAAAGTCTTGTGGGCCCCTGCCCCGAAAACTCATGCTGCGCTTTCGTGAAACCCCCAAAACTGAAACATTGTTCCCCCTCTTGGCCAAAACTTTTTGGGCCCCCCTCCAGAATTTCATTTTTTGCCACTGCCTGATCTCTGCTGCGCTGCGTGACCTCCACACTGTGTGATTGGGGCCTTTTTGTGGCTTCCCTTTTCCCGTTTTGCCCCCCCCTCCAGAATTTTCCCTTGTGCCACTGCCTGACCTCAAAACTCTCCGGCCCTGACCTCCGCTCCCCAGTCATTGGGGCCCTCTGTGGCTTCCTCGTGTTTTTTCCACCCCCCGAATGTCATTTTGCCACTGCCTACCTCATGCTGCTGTGGCTGCCGCCGTCACCTCCCACTCCTTCTGTCACTAAAGTTGCCCCCCCTGAGCTCTCAAACTTGTTTTTTTTTTCCACTTTCGCTGGCATGACTTTTTCAGGCCCACTTCCCCTTGAGTTTTTTGGTCAGTTTTTTTTCCCTCTTAAGTGCCTAGGGGAAAATTTTTTAGTGAAGCGATTCTAAAGCGGCCCGGGAGTCATCTGCGTGTCATACTAAAAAACAAAAATTGTAAGAAGAAAAACCAAGCTCCCCCCTGCATATTTAAGAGGCACAAAACGGTTTTACCCACCCGCAAACTCTGTGCAGCTGGGAAAAAGCTTTCTTTTTAACCCCGATTCGTGTGGGAAATAAAATTTGGGAAAGGGAAAAGAATTTTTTTCGGAAAATTCGGCGAAGTGACCGAAATCAAATTTTTTTAAAAAATTCCCCCCACTCTAATTGGGGGGTATTCCCCCCATATTGACGCAGTACGGGGCCCCGAAATAAAGGGGGTAAATAAAGTCCAAAATTTTAAACCTGGAACAAACCAAAGTGTTATACCCCATAATTAATGCTTACATAAAAAAACCCTTTTTAATGCTTTATAAAGCCTGGAACTTACCCCGAAACTTTCAAGGGAGTTTGTTTTTCCCCCGGGCTCATTTTTTTTTTTTTTTTTAATTACACAATAAAATTTTTATGTAAACCAAACTACACCCTTTAAAAAAAAACAAAATTCTCCGCATTAAACAAGTCCTCATACAACTGTTTCATTGAAAAAATAAAAAAGCTATGTCCATTGAAGCGCAGGGAAGCAAAAACTGAAAAATTTAGCTGGTCATTAAGAAGGTGCTTAAGGTTAACGTATGCGTCAAATATATAGGGGTGCAATAGCATACATTTTTAACCTTTTTTACTTTTTTGTTAAAAGGAGACTATGATCATGATGCATAAAACCGTATACAGATTGTCACAGGTGCCCCTGCGACGCTCACTACGTGATTGGCAGCCTGGTATTTAGTTCAGCCCTGTGGGGACACGCCCTCTGGTTGGGACATGTCCCTTGTGCTGTGATTGGCTGCCTGCACTCTGTGCTTACTTCCCTCTGAGCTGTAGAAAATTAACATGAAACAACTTTCTGTGCTAGTTGCTGTCTGTTTAGTAAAGGATGCCTGAGCTTCTCTAAGCTCATCTCCCAGCTCTATTTGAAGGATCTGGGTTACTGGATTACTAAGTCTCTAGCTGCTTGATTCACTCTCTTCCCCCCATATAACACAGCCTTATACAGTCTGTTTCCCTCTACCTCCTGCCGGATAACAAGGAGGGAGCTGAGTGCGTTCCTTACATTTGTTTCATCAATTCAGGCTATATGTAAAACTGTTTCTAGCAATGCAGGTGTTCTGGTTACAAGGAGCTTGTGCAGTCTGGGAGGGAGGTGACAGCTCTGTTGATATGAGAACTGACCACTGCAGGAGGTCTGCAGAGCTGTGACATCCTCTCTCTCCCACTGGTCACACAGAATGATGGTGTCACCACACTTTAAAGAGGGAAGGCACGCCTACTGGGCGGAGAGATATGCCTACTGAGAGGAGAGACTTGCTCCTGGATTTGAAGTTGTAAGAGACAGAGAAACAGTTCAAGCCTGTGATGAGAAAACCCCTTTAAATGGCAGCTGTCCTGAAAACCATGGGTGTAACTAACGGGGTAGCTGACATAGCAGCTGCCATGGGGCCCGGGCTCTTAGGAGGCACTTTCCACCTCTGAGCGCCAGGGCCCTCTGGCCCAAGTTTTCAAAGGCAGAACTGTTTGGTGTTTGCAGAGCGACACACCGCTCTGCTAATCTACTACCAGGTGCCGCCCACAATGCTGACGTGGGCGACGGGGGAATCTTATCCCCCTGCCCCGACAAGTGCTGAGTGCCCAAAAACTGAGGCGCATCGAGGGATGTGGTATAGGTAGTAAATGATTTATTTTTTTTAACATTAAAGTAACCTAC
>JAODAL010050950.1:0-27031 GCA_025379985.1 Phyllomedusa bahiana | reverse complement strand
TTTTTTATGGTGATCGAAATTTTTTTTTAGATCATGCGATAATTAAAGGGTTTCAAATTGTGCATCATCTATTAAGTTGCCCTTTTGGCCTTTTCCTGAAATTTTTGGGGGCCCAAAAAGTTTACAGAATAGAGCAGGGGATTGGTGCAAGTCATATTTTGGGATGTGATGGTTGGGGTTTGGGTGGAAAAATCACATGACCCTTTTTAATAAAAAACGCGCCCTGTTTCAGCCTCAGTTTTCCTTCAGCGTCCTAGGGATAGGACCTGCGCTTGCCTGTGGCCCAAACACTCAGCGAAATTAGCTTTTTTCCAAAAAACCTCTACTATTAGCTTGACCTTTCCCAAATTAGTTAGATTGGATTTGAACATTTTATGTATTTAGCTAAAAATTTTTAAAAGCAGTTTTACCACTGAAAATTTCACGGCGGTGGGAGCGGGGGGGGGGGGGGGGGGGGGCCCGGGGCGACACAGAAAATTTCATCTATAAAAAACACGGAAAAAGTTCACCAAAGACTTAGTGTAAAATTTGTAGTGGAATTCTTTATTATTAACATTTGCTATTAAAAATTTTTTTGGGATTTTGGGCAGCCTGAACTTTATTGGAATAAACATCATTTTATAACTGAGGTTCCTTTGTTCTCAAAACTCCCCCTTTTTATTATCAGTATACTTTCAGATAGGGTTCAATTTTCCCCATTACACCTGTGAGTTGATTACCACCTGCATTAAATTACAACCAGCAATCTGTATCAGCACAGGTTGTTTGTTGCAAAATTTTCCCGTGACGTACGAAAACATCACATTTTAGTGTTTTTTTACTTTTGCGCACCCAAATGTTCATTGGCACATCTACGTAATTTTTTAAAACAGCAATTTTAATTTTCACCCATTTTAATGAAAAAAAACCCTTTTTAAATCAAAAAACATAACTTTATTTTTTACTTTTAAACCCCTTTTTCATCAGAACAAATCAAAAAAACAACAAAATTTCACCCAATAAAAATTTTAAAAAAAACCCTTTAAAAAAACCAACAAATACTTTTTTTCTTTCCCATCCAATTTTTTTTTGACCCCCCGCTTTAAAAATCCAAATTTTTTTTTTAAATTTGAGAATGCTGTGATTTGCCGTCTTTTTTTAAAAGACTTTCCCCAAAAATATTCCCTACTTCTCAAATTTTTTATATTTCTGAAAAATGGAGCGAAAAGCAGGTGGTAAGCGACAAAAAAGGGGGGGACCAAAGGAGGAGAGGTACGAGAAAAGGGGTCCTTTCCCGTGCTGGCGACAAAAACGCATGCCAGCGGATGCAGTTGGGACCGTCAGGGCCTTCATTGGGGGTCGGGCTGTGAATCTAAGTAACGAACATCGTCGCCAATCGTATTTAGTGTTTTTGAACCTGATCTAGCAGTCTTTCCCCTCGTCCCCAGTCACGGCACAAAAGTCGCATCGCTCATCCAAATTTTCCAACATGAAACACCAAATGCAAATCGTGTACCCCCCACTGTGGATAATCCATTTTCTGAAAACCCCTTTTAGAAAAAATGCGGTTGGGGGCAAAGGGATGTTAAAAAGATAAGAGGCCAAAAGGGTGATTTTTCTGCTTGAGCCCAGTTACGATGCCCTCAGAGGGGTGAAGGAACCCGGTAATCGGCAAAAAACCCCGGGGGGGGTCGGCAGCCTTGCAGTCCCTTGCTTTTAGCCCCCTTTGGATGCAGAAAGTCAGGGGCCCAAGTCACCTGTTTGGGATGATGAGACGAATTGCGGTCCATCCCGGTCTTTTTTCCCCAGAATTTTCTTGCGACCTTAAAAAAAGTGGA
The DNA here is from genome assembly GCA_025379985.1 of Phyllomedusa bahiana. NCBI lineage: Eukaryota > Metazoa > Chordata > Amphibia > Anura > Hylidae > Phyllomedusa > Phyllomedusa bahiana. Next base: position 25,214 of record JAODAL010050950.1, on the reverse strand, counting down.
AAGGGGGGAAACGATGGGGGGTTTTTCAAAAGGGTCCCCCACAAAAAGGGAAAAGGCGGTCGCAGAAAACCGCTGATATGATTCCCCCACCCGGTTAGCCAACCGCGCTTATCGCCGTCAAAAAGGTCCAGACCTCTCAAGCTTGGCCTTCTTTGTGAGCCAGCCTCTATTCACCTCAGCGATGTCATAAATGCCGCCTTGCCGTAAACGCATAAGTACTGAGGCAATGAACCGTAATTGGTTAACCGACCACCAACAAGTCTAGGTCACATCAGCTAATGCAAGAGTTGAAATGGAGGGAAGCACATGGCCAAAAAAGGCCATACCGACCGCCTTGCCTGCCAACCACCCTTGACACATAACCCTCTGTCTCCGCCTCCTCCTCCTCCGCCATCCACCAAGCGATCCTCAGCAGCCCATGTCTCTCAGTAAGTCATGATCAGGTATCAGCCCTCGCGCTTCAGCCTCCACCGTCCGCCTCCGAGTACCACCGCACCACCAGAGACCCACCTCCCCCTTCTCCATCCGCATTTAGAACGACCTTGCAAACGCCTACAGCGGCCAGTACAAGCAGCCAGCCTTCTGTCTTCCAGGTTTTGGGCGCAGAATAAAACACATTAACCAAACCATTCCCAAAGCCAAAAGCCTGAATGTCGGTCATTTGCCATGCATGTTGGCCTGGCAATGTTGCCTTTCCGCGTGTTGTACACAGAATGAGGTCCGCCAAGTCATGGCCCTCGCTTTCCCCCAATACCAGATGCCGAGCAGGCATTTCTTTGCCAGAAAAGCCGTCCCTGCCCTGGCCAGCCACTTGTCATCTAAAATTTACAAGCGCTTAGTCTGCATCTGTGTCCAGAGAAGCCTCACACCACCGTCACATGACTAGTAAGCATCTGCAAGCCGCTATATCTCTGTGACAGCCACTGTTGGCTGGGGAATGTCTCTGGGGGTGACGGTGCTTCTCAGCGTTCGCGGCATTGCGTCTCAAAAACCGCAAGTGGAATATGCAGGGCTCTTATCCCTCCCCCAAGGTCCTCTGGTGGCATCACGCACAGAGACACTCAGGACCGTGTTGAAATTAATCAGCCTGGAGGACTGACCCCCCCACACAGCAGTGTCAGGAGCTGTGACTGCTCCAAAGCAACGAGACCGAGCGCTGGCTGGGTGAACAAGAACCAATGTGCCAGCATGTTTGTGCGATAATGCGAGAATCTCTGCCACCTCCATAAGATCGTGTAGGCTGGAGCACATCCTAGCCTGCACATGTCATGAACCTTGTCGTCCAGAAATTTTAAAGAGCTAAACCGGGGTCTGGACGTGCCTGGCTTGAAGAAAGGCACGAGGTCTGAGATCGCACTATCCTCCGTTTCCACCCTGCTTCGTCCCGCATGGCTGCGTTGCAGCGTCAGCTCGGCCACGCCCGTCACCGTCTCAATTGTTGAACGTGGCAACACGCTGAATTCCACCCTCCACCTGCTCCATCGATTTGTGGCCAGCAACGCAATGCCATTACGCATACGAAGTGACAGACATGGCCTGACAAGCAGTGGTGCGGACCTCGGGGTATTAGAAGGCCACAGAGAGTTGGGATGAATGCAGGTTTAGAGAGAGCTTCTGCATAACCACCCTCACTTGCCAGTTTTTTGAAGAAGCCACCAAAATGGTCATATGGCGGAGCAATGCCCTTGTCCAGCATGTAGCATTGTGGGATCATAGTTTCTGGGAACGATCGTGTGGACACATCTCCTGAAACAAGACAGGTCCCGCCAGCGGACGAGAGGATACGGACCATGATGCGGACATACGACGGACCTTTCCCACTCCGTCAAATCCACAAGGCCCTAAGTTTCACAAATATCAATCGTCCTTCATTATGCAGTGTTGTTGATCCAGAGCTAGTGCAAGGTCGGCGAGACATCTCTCATGGTGCATCATCACATGCAAAGCCAGGCGCAGTGTTGAAGCTGTGCCGGAGGCAGCGTAGGAGGAGGAGGAGGGAGGAGATGGTATTCCTAGACAAGCCTCGAGTACCGACGTCCCTGCCTTGGAAAGAGTTGGCGCGAATTTGAGGGCGAGGAGAGATGAGGAAAATCATTTTGCTAGTGCCCCTCGACCCAGAAAGCTTGGGAAATCAAGGCTCCACGTCTCACAGGAGTGCTGTGGATTCTCCAATTGCCCCCCAACCAGTGATCCTCGCATTAAGGCCATAAAAATGAACAACAGTTACTGTGGGTGGCCACCCCTCCTGGACCCAGTGAACACAAACAAAACCTCAGCAAATTTCCGGTCCACCCACCCAAATAGAGAGTAAAATGAGGGAAATGGAGACGTTGCTTTGATGATCAACTGGAGACACTGTTGCGTCTTCTTCACGTTCCCAATTGTCCACCTGTTGTGAGACAACAACAGCGATCGAGACAGCAGTAGAGTTGCCAAGTCAAGCCGTAGCTGGCAGTCAGGCAGCAAGGTGCAGAAGCCTAATGGGTGACCTCTGGCAATCTTTTGTATACCACCTCACCCAACGCATGCAATGCAGGCACACATCCACCAACACACAGGATATCACTTAAATCAATGGTGCACACTACTATCTGTATCTGCGTCTCAAACCCAAGAGTGTTTTTTTGATATGTGTTCGGACCCAAATAGACTTTCGTGGTAACCAAAATGGACGAATGGCCCAGCTGGCTCACCACGCCATAGAGGTGTTGTCCTGCCCATCACAGCCCAGCGTCATATCTGGTCGTCAGCTTCAGCACAGCTGGAGGAGTCATTACAGACAATAAACGCATCCCGCATTTCCACAGAAAAGTGGATCTTTGACATTCATCAAGGAGAATCTGGCATGGTTCACTGAAGATGTTGTGCCAGCGCCATTGCCCGAGGTCACCGCTTAGTTGCCGGGTCTACTTCGACATCCACTCTTCAAACAGAAATGGTCCTCTTGAAAACTTTTTTTTTTAAATGATCATTTTCTTACTGCATATTTTTTATTCTCTTTTCCCAACAGTTCATTTTGCTGGTTTATGCCTTTTTTGGTGAGGAGACATTGTGAAAAGACAGCAATGTTTCAATACAACACCGTATTCCAATTACTCACTATATCTTAAGAATTATTCGAATTGTCATAGGATTTTAGGTCATTTTGCTTTGAGATAAAGCTATAATTATGACCTTTGGGAAAATAAATGTGGCTTTCTAAGTGGCATTTCTCGTCCTCACAATTTTTAACAGATGCTTGAGTACTTGTCATTTTTTATATAATTATGTTTGGTTGTCATGCTGGCGTTGAAAGTGCATCTATACTAAAATGTGCTATTATGGAACAAAAGTGTGTTGGTTATCGAAAAACAGGTCATTTGTTCTTCACAAATTAGTCCAAAGTGGCTCAAGGGTCATGCTGTTGAATTTTTGGGGGCCATTTTGCTTTGAAATGCCAGCTAACAACAGGTCCTAATTATTAAAAAATTTGTTTTCTAACAGACCATTTGTTCTCACAATTTGTCCAAAGTGGCCTCAAGGTCATGCTTTGAATTTTTGTGGGCATTTTTGCTTTGAAATGCAGCTATACTACAGGTCCTAATTATATAAAAATGTAGTTTCGTAAAAACATTTGTTCTTCACCATTAGTTCAAGTAGGGCTCAATGGGATTGGGCTGTCAGAAACAGTAATAGGTAGGCACACTGTTTAATTGGACACAAAATTGCAACAATGACTAGTTTTTGCAAGATCTTTAACATAGCATTATCAATTCTCGCCTGTAATAGACAACCCATTTATACAATAAAAAAAAAGAGAAACAAAGACATGTGGTGATTCCCAACCTATTTTAAAAATGTTTTCTAGAATTAAACTACTAAAAAACTTGCATGTACAAAATAAAGCTATGGTAAAAAAATTCCTTCTGACTTGTTACAAGGGATGGTAACACTGAAAACTTGACCAGATATAGGTTAGATCAGAGGACATATTGAGTATGGGAGGCCACGGACAGAGACAAAGTACAGAGACATTTCCCGTCCAGCACGTTAGTAAAATGAGAAAAAGAATGCCAAGATAAAGGGCACCTGGGTGTAACCTGAGTCGTTAACCACCAGATATTGTCCAATTGAAGCTCAATTGTCCGCACTCATACCGGGAGGGGCGAAGCGCTACCCAGTCCTTGACTGTGTACTTGAGGAGAGGCAGGAGTTCATCCACACTGACCGCTTCGGCCTCGTTGCTACAGCACGACAAGTTTTCGTTGCTGCAACATCAGGGCAATTTAACCTTCTTGTTTAGATAGATGACGGACACGTCCGCCTGGGCCTCTCACACCGGCACCTACTGTAACACCGGCCTGGTTCAATGCTTTCGTGGCCCAGGACAGGTATAGTCAATGAACATTCAACTAAAAATGATGTTTTGAAATACGCCTATCCAGCCTTTAATCTGATGGGTCAGACATGTTTGGGGCGTGCATGCTGCTTTCCAGACAGGGTATATTCAATGTCCAGTTCAAGTAAGATGATGGTTCAAATCATACTGCCTTTGGCACTTTATAATTTTTGGTGATGCAGGTTTTAAAGGGTCATGGGCTGTTACAAAGTGACAGGGAAAATTGGGATGTGTCTGTGGAACTTTTTTTACAGTGTGGCTTTTATAACCTAATAGTGTTTTGCAAATGATGTAGCATGTATCCAATTTGAACTGTTGTGGATGTTAATTCCATGCTCCTCCAGCCTTGTTTGTGTGCGTAAAAATTAAGGTGTTTTTGCTCCTCTCCATAGACTTTTAATGGTGCATCGCTCATAATCGACTGCTCATATCGAAAAAAAACCTATCGATGGTGGCCGACTATCGTACTATAGCCCGATGTCGATAGGACAACGTAAATCGCTCACACTAACAGCCCCACGACTTTTCAACGTGATTCTCAAGATAGGGCAGTTCCTACACATATAATATGTCCTCAATAGAGCGCACATCCAGGCTCTTCACTGGTTCAACGCGAACCTCTATATCGCAGAGAGAGAAAAAAAACAAAAAAAACATACCTTGGCAAGCTGTGCACTTCTTATGACAGCCTGTGAAGAGGTGGGGCAGGTGCAAAAACCAAAATGGAGGCACCATTTCCTCCCCCTATAGGTTAAAAAATCATATACACCATATATAACGTATGGTTCTGCACCAAAAAAACACTTCTGAAAAAACATATGCCACACCTTGGTGCCACTGCAGTTTATTCGGCACACATAAGTATATTATATATACATTGTACACAAGACACAACGACGCATACACCACCGCCTGATCGGCACACAACTTATCAAAAAGACAATACATAGCGTGGAAATCCCTAAATAATGCATTTATGCTATCTATCAATCCATTAGAAAAACTTTGAGATTCTCGGTTCACATATTTTGATCAAAAAGATGTTTAAGCTTCCGACGACTTTCAACGTGATCACAAATAAGTGCCGTCCAACACTATGCATGAAGGGGGTGAGGTCCCCCGAAACGTTGCGCGCTCCTGCGTCACGCCCCCTGTCCCAGAATTGTGTTGTCATTCCAGATGTAGTAAAGCCGCTGTTCTGTCGCAGTATCGTCAGCTGGAAAATTTGCTTCCGTAATGTTCCTGCCACCTACTATGGATTGGTCCAAATGCCAACTTAAACGCAAGTAACGGGAATTGTTATCAGATGAGGTCTTATTAATTTAAATGGGACTGTCAACAAAAAAATGTGTTGTAACCTTTTGCAACATTTGAAATCTGCTTGTAGTTTGTTGGAGTACTGAGAATTGAAGGTTGAGGAGCCTCGCACAGCAATACTGATTTGGGTGCGGTTATTATTAATTCATTTTTCAGCTACAGCGTTGAAGGAAATGATCACTCTCACTAGGTGTCATAAGAAGTTGCAAGCTTGACAGTTGTTGTTTTTTATTTTTTTCTCTCTGGATAAAGGAGGATCGGTTGAACCCAGTGAAGGCCTGATGGTAGGCCTATTGAGAGGTAAAATATAGTGTGGACTGCCCTATTGTATACACATTAAAGTCGTTGGTCATCTAGCTTAAAACATCTTTTGATCAAAATATGTGAACCGAGAATCTCAAAGTTTTTTCATGTATGTGTCATGATACTGGTGTATACTGCTGGAATCCAATGGCCGGGTTAGGTACAAACACAGGGAGGCAGGTGGATAGCGAGGTCCCAGGAAGGTAACTGGGTTGCTTCTGTGTTCATAATGTGCAGAGGTTAGAGGGTGTTTATTCGTTTCATAAATGGTCTCTCAGAAATATAGGGTACTGTGAAAACAAACAACTTAGCAATTGGGATGTTTATTTTAGTCAAAGCTGCCTGTTTCTCACAGTGTCTCCTTATCATGTGTTTTTGACTTACACTGATAATCCATTAGGGTCCAGATCCCTTCCCTCCTTGCAATTATTCGACAAGCTTAGAGCTCGATTTTACATTCTGAACAGCCCCTTGGGTCTATCACTGAGTCTGTGAGTCGTACTCAGAGTTAGGGCCGTAGCATTGTTTATTCTGGTTTCCCCCACACCTAGCAAAAACAGACTGCAGCAGATTGTTACAATGAGAAAGCATTACAGTTTTGGTCCCTGTGTCCTAACCTTCCCCTGCATACCACGCAGATCTGTGCCGTTCTTAAAAAGCTTTAAATACAGTCTCCAGCTGGTGAAGATCCAGTGCTCAGATTAATAGAATGCAGCGCTGTGGTATGTATATACAGCTCTATAAAATAAGACTGATAGGAGAGAACACATTGATATTTGGACTCAGAAGGAGGGAAAGAGGGGTGGGAATCTCAGGGCCCGCAGAGAAGGGAGATGATGTCATCCAGCCATGTGGATGGGAAAAACGCCCCGGCATTCACAAGAGCTGGGAAGCTAATAGAAGTGTGACGTCAGGCCGAAAGTAAGAAGGCGATTATCATCCCCTTTAAGCGATGAGACGGACAGCAGCAATAGTTTATGCGCATGGTAACTGCAATGAACAGGAACAAGGCTGGACGGTGGTCAAGAAATCCCCGTACGAGAGTACAGTAAAGCAGGAGCTTAAACGCACAGATACTCAAGCAGTGAACAACAGGCTAGTAGTAGTTTATATATAGTGATACCATGAACAGAAGACAGAATCTATAAGTCAACCATTGATGACACAATCCACCATCTAACTGGTAGGGTCAAACTATAAGGGCTAACACAGAAAGTAAGTTTCAGGCAAGTCAGAGACTGCCTGACATTACTCACCACCTCAAAAGCGGTGCCTCTGGGGCCGATACCTGACTTGGTTTCACCGGATGTCACTGATTAAATTGTTTTATCAGTACTAGGGGTAGGCATATGTGTCTGCTGTATACTCAATGGTTCCCACACGAATTTTTCTTCGGGCCCCATAACCCCCTTATGGCGCACATAATAAGGTATTGACATCTTGGTTTCCTAAATTCTAGAGTCCAAGATTTGCTCTAGGACAAACTGCTACTTGACCATCAATCTCCACTGTCATCAGGAGGTAGTGGGAACACACTTCCCGGAAAGGGAAATTGGACACAACAGGTTTTAGTAGAGACACATGAAAACATTACCCGGATGAATTCTTCATAGAATGTGGGAGTTTGAGCCGAACTGGTCTACAGGAACTGATTATTCTTGCATGAACTTATCCGGATCCACATACAAACTTCAGTCCCAGGTTTGTGAAGGAACACTAAGTTTCAAATTTCTCGTATAGATGCCATACCTTATTCCCCCACCTAGAAAGTTGGTGCTGTTGTTTGCGTACGTTTAATTCTGCCAATACTTCTGATAATTTTCTTGAGCCCTCACTAGGTTGTTTTCCTTATTAGCTGAAAATGTTGCTGTAATGCCGAGATCCCTTTCCCGTGGCAGCAGGAATAATGTGGAACAGCAGGGGAATTTGGAAGAATATTTTGGATTGGTAATCTCCAAATTTGCAAAAAGAAAGGATCCAGTTTTGGTGGAAGGGCATTTGGGAATGTATTGTAATGAAAATTCAGGCCACAGGAAAGCAGATCAACCCAGTCATCTTTAAATGGCAAATATAACATCGCATGTACTTGTTCCATGGTCTGATAGTCGTTGCGTTGCAGTCTGTCCATTAGATTGTGGGTTAAAGGCTTTGAGACCAGATAAATATCGTATTCCAGTTCTGAACAAAAACTCCGCCAAAATTTTGATGTCACTGACAGGCCCACGAATCCCGAGATAACTTCCATTCAGGAACAACCATTAAGGGCGAAACACATTCTGAATTATGAGAGCCTCTGTGTCGTTGGCAGAGGGTAGGCCAGTACATTAGGAATAAAATTGCAGCATTGTGTAGCTGGTCAACTAACCACCAGAATTGTAATTTTTCCCCTTAAAAGGTAGACTATAGTCAACGGATGAAGTCCATGGATATAGAACCCCCAGGGGCGTAGAGGGACTCGCAAAGGGCTTGTAACAAACCTGAGGGTTAACGGAACGTGGAGTCTTGCATCTAGCACAGATGTCACAGGATTTACATACTTACTATAACTCCTGTATTATAATTGGGCCACCAACAGAATCGGGAATAAAAAAATCCTGCGTCTACTGCACGTCCTAATGTGACCCGCAGATCTTGTGGAATCGTGGGCTATCCGCAGAATCTAGCAGTAGTCTTAGATGTTTTCAAGGTATATAAATCTGCTGCCGTGGGTCACACACTTATATTTAAGCACTAACTGTACATTCAACTGGTGGATGGGAGAGTAAGTAGTCGGTGTCAGGAGGCCTCTCTTACCTTCCTTGAGCAAGTCCAAATTTGAATGTACTCCCACAACATTGGCTCCGGCGAACAATGGTCTTAGTTGAGATTGCGAGGTGTGGAATCACTGGATAACATCTCTTGTATAAAGCATCTGCCTATGCCATAACGAGATCCTTGCCTGAAAGTAGAGATTATAAAGTGAATTGGTTGGTGATGGAAAATACTCAACGTAGCTTGACGAGGTAGATAGACACTGCAGATCTAACGAATTCCAGATTTACGGTGGGTCCAGTTAGAACTATTAATTGTTTGTGAGGCTCCTTGAAGAAATGTCTCCTTTCTTAGAAATCTAGTCAACAATAGCTAAAAGTTATAATGTTCCCCCATCATAATTCCTCTCAGCAAGATAAACGTCGGGAGTAAAACGCACAATGATGGTAATATAGAACTTTGTCTGCCCGTTCTTTGAGACAGAATATCCCCTACATCACAGTCCTTTAAGCATCCACATCCACAATGAAGCGAGTTTTCCTGGAGTCAGAGATAGAATTAATCCAGGTGGCTTGTATGAACATGACCTTTAAGAGAGCGCGAAGGATTCTTGATTCTTCTGATGAACCAAGCAAAAGCATTTATCTTTTTAGTCAACTGTTGTAAATGGAGAAATGATTTCTGAGGAAATTCTTGATGAAGCTTCCAGAAAAATTGGCCAAAACCAATGAACGTAGATGAAAATTTACATCTATAATGTTTTCTGGGGTAGGCCAGTCTACTAGCTTTGATCTGGCTAGAGAGTCCATTTGTAGACCATGAGTGTGAAATTACATAGTCAAAGGAATTGATCCAGTCTGATGGAAGTAAGAACTTCTCTACAAGTTTTGATGTAAAGATGGTTCTCCCACAGACAGCATCAGGAACTAAGTTTACACATGTCACTGGAGTTCATCTTCCTAATCCGAATTGGAGAAAATCAAGGATATCGATCCAGATGGATAGACTATTAACTTGGTCCTGAAGATCTCTGAATATGTCGATGACGAGATATTTGTGAAGTGGGCGGTGGCAATTACAAAAGTGCTCGAAAAGGCAAAAACACTAATACTCAAGTGCGCATAACTAGTATAGCTGGGGGTGGAGAACCAAAAAAGGAAGTCTGAGTTCCATTCATCGCCAGATCAAGATATTGACCATGTAGTATAATCGCCGTCGTGAAGATCTAATTATTGAAAAAATCTATGCACATGTCGTACTCTCTCCGAAGTTCATGATTCAGTGGTAGAGGATAAAACGTTTCATTTATTGTGATTTTATTAGGTTCTCTGTAATCAACGCAAGTTCAAAAGAACCGCCATCTTTTTGACCAAAAAAATGGGAGTCCATCTGCTAGGTGTGAGAGAGTAAGAAGATGAACCCCTTAGCAAGGTTTTATCCTCTATATAGTTCCCTTAGAGGGCTTTACTTAAATCAGGCCACTGCCAGAGGGTATAAGTTACCGACGGTAATGGATGCACCAGGAAGCAAGGATCCTAAGGTGCAATCGGAAGTGTCGTGTGGTTGAAGCTGTCGGCAGTCTGTTTGCTGCAAACATCCTGCAATATACCTGTATTCAAGGGTAGCGTCCATTATTTAATTTGTGTCTTGAACTTTGGTCTTCAAGAGCTTGTTCAGATTGAGCTGCTGGAAGAACATCCACTGCAGGAAAGCTTATCTCGTTTGGTTTCCCATTTGTAAAACTCGGGTTTCTGAGATTGTGCATAAACCAAGTAAGCCCCCCCCTAATATGAGAGTAAAGTTCGGCGAAGTATATCAATAGGAATGACAAGAACTACAATTGTGCAATGGGTGGTGCCATAAATGATTCAAGCTGTGCGGTTCGTTTCTTGATCCACTGGCCCTGAGCTCAGTGGAGAACCCACTACATCTCGCATTACCACGGGTTGAGTAGTCATCTTACTTGAGATAGAAACTCCCAAGCTCTTGAGCAAAGAGAGATCCATTAAGTGCCCACTTGCACCCAGAGTCCCACCATAGCTGAGGTGAATACCCACGGAGTTAACCAGAATTAATGGAAGGAAGCAATGAAGTGCCCATTATTCCTCTTTTTGTTATAATGGGCGCCACTGCTGAAATAGACCGTGTTCAACTGCTCTATCAGATAAACTCATTCTCTGAAGCAATTGTAATTCCCCATGCCGGAGGAGTCGAACATACATGATGGCTGCCACCAATCTGCCGTGGGCCTGCTAGGGCAATTGATGAGGAATTGGTCCAGACTTTCCTCATTAAAAGGCGTGAGGCCTTTCACGGAGCCGCTGTTGTCTCTTCTATCTAACGCTTTCACTGTTTCAGATATGGAGTCGACTAGCTATAGGCTGCAGCTTACCCCCAATCTCTGCGAATTTTCCCCTGGTTCCCTTGGAATGGAGACAGAACAGTGGAGCCTGCATGTGTGTCCATAAATTCAAAAAATTAGCCCATTTCTCCTTTCAATCGTTCTGAGAAGTCCGGGTAACATTCGAATGCAATGGTTAATAAAAGCATCCCAAACCTACGGGAGCTCAGCCCGGGCAAGTTCATCTTTATTGGTGCTTTGCGTAGTCCTTCTTAAAAAAAGACCAGTCTACGCGGCGGTCATTCCATCGGTGTCGATTGCCACCCTCATGAATTCCATAGCAACTCAGCCACGGGTGCGGTTTGCCCATGGCGCAAGTGGCTAGTATAGACTGCTGCTTCACAGCTGTTAGGCACGACGATTAGGGTCATCAAAACATTAGACACATGTCGTCCGATTAAGTTCTTCCATGGTTGATTCAGCCGTAGTATCCTGGGTCGCAAAACAAAGGGGCTGGCCTCATCGCAAATGTGCTATTATGTGTTTTAACGAGGCATAATAGAAGCGATAGGACCTTAGACCTTCCTTAGTGTGGAACTGCTTTGGATTAGCAATCAAAATATAGACTGACATATGGTTAATGGAATCCCCGGAAAAGTAATCGCTTTCCTCCGTCCGAATCTGAAAGTGTGCTGCAACTTAGGGCTACATTGCACGTCAACCGAAGTGGAGTTTTCCCAGGAGGCTTGATTCTCCAGGTGGAGTAATTCTCCGGTCAGTTAAGTGTCAGCACGTGACCCACGTAGGTCTCTTGAATGGCTTGTCCATTCGACTTGTATATTTGGGCATTCTGACCTTCAAAAGCTCGTCACATGATCTTCAACGCCTTGCATCGTCTGTGCGCATATTAGCCACCGGTAGTTTGCAGTTGCTTGAAGCATGCTTTCCGGGCTCCAGCCCCACTGACTCCATCTTATGGCTTGAGTATCTTGTCACTATACTGGTGTAGTACTGCTGGGAATCCAATGGCCGGGCTAGTACAAACACAGGGAGCAGGTGGAATAGCGAGGTCCCAGGAAGAGTAATGGTTGCTGCATGGTCAGAAGTGCAGATGTAATTTAAGCATTGGAGCGACCGCATGCAATAGGTTAGCGCAGTGGTTAACAGCAATAACAGCAACCAGGTGTAAGGTCTGGACGGCAAGTTTCCCATTCGAGAGTGACTGGAAAGCAGGAGCTAAGCACAATAGCTCAAGCATGAACAACAGGCTTAGGAGTTTTATATAGGAACATCGGAGACAGGAAACGAGGAAACAAGATGCACCATTTGAAGACAAGCAATCCACCATTTTAACAGAGTGCAAACTTAAGGTCAAACACAGGTAGAGTTTCCAAAGCATAGTATGGAGATTCCAGACAGTATGATCAGATAGCAAAAATGCTTCTTTAGGGATTCCACGTAATTAATTGCTCCTTTAATGCAGTAGTAGGTTGCCGCTGCTGTGGTTGCGAGATGTACATTCTATATATATATATATGTTTGCCTCAGCCCTAGCCCAGGGCACCCAGTTTGCATAAGTTTTTGCAGAAGTGTTTTATGTGCATAACCATACGTTATCTTTGTGGTATATTGATTGTAAACCTATAGTGGTGAGAAATGGTGCCTTCATTTTGTTTTTTTGCACCTGCCCAACTCTCACATGCTGTCATAAGAAAGTGGCGCTTGCAGTTTTAATTTTTTTATTTATTTTTCTCTTCTTAGATAAAGTGAGACGGTGTGACCCAGTGAAAGGATGGCCTGATGTTGCTCTATTGAGATGTCAAAAGTTATTGTGAGACTCGCCCTATTTGAGATCACCGTTGAAAGTACGTTTGGCATCTTAAAAAACACTTTTGATCAAATAATGTGAACCTAGAATCTCAAAGTTTTTTCATGTATGATAAGATAAACATAAAATGCTTTCTTTTGTAGATTAGAAGCGCACCCAATCTTTTTCTGAGAGCGCCCCATTGCTCATTCGTTGATTGGAATCCCTAACTCACGAACCTAAAAGACCTGTAACCCAGGTAAACATAATAAAGCAAACTCGTCGTGGGGCTTTTGAGTGCTCTTTCTGGGGTAAATATCTCCACAAAGAAAATTGGGAATCATCGCAAGAGAACAAAGAGTGACTTTTGATCACTATATTTACTATTTTGCTATAGGCAAACTAAACACCTATACAATTACTCTATTCTATAAAACAGTAAAATGTAAACTTTTATTATATCTAACTCTTAACCCTCTATACACATATTGTAAAAACCTGGATCTCTATCCTCATCATGGTTAACCTCTTTTTGCTTACTGAAAGAGTGAATCATCTCCCTTGTTCGTCTATCATCAGTCTGCGGTATGGAACACCCCCACTAATAGACAGGAGAGCCCTTATATCTAAGCAAAGTACAGCTCCAGTATTGGATCCCAAGCCAACTACTAGGGCAGTCGTTGACCCAAATCGCATAGACACAGAACAAATAAGGCCCCCTTGTGACACCCGTCATTGCAGCAGGTAGACACATTTGCGACATCGTGAGAGATCAACACATTTAAAACGCATTCCTGACTCCTCGCCCGAACATGCGTTTTTCGCAGCTAACCTGGCTTTATCAAGGCTTAGAGGGGTACACACAGTTGCGGCCATCCAAGAGGCCTGGTACCTTATGAACTGTTTTAAGGACGCTCTATTTTTTTTTTTTTTTTTATCAAAAATAAATTTTATTTCCAAACAGGCCATATAAAACAAGTTTCTAACATTTGTCAGGAAAGGTACAAAATTACACAAGAGGCCGATGATGTTATGTAAATTGGTGTCAAAGCAGTCAAAGATGTGAAATTTATATTTCAAACACGTCAATAAGACATTTTAAAACAAGATTACAATTGTGAAACATAAAAAAAAAACAGAGTAAATTGAAAAAAACACTGCTCAAGTAGCGGGCTAAGTGTTTCCACTTCGTAGAATTTCCCAACTTCCTTCATCGTGCAGAGACCGCCCATCTTTGGCACATCACACAGGTAAGAAACCTAAATACAGCTTAGCCTGAGTATAATGCGACGTACCATATATTCAGAATCCCACTCCTCTCTTTTATACAAAAGCACAGTTCTACCTGGTCATCCCTGAGTGTTTTCTAATTATGCAAATGCATGAATAACCACCACAGTCTATACGCTATGCAGTGATGGGCAACTACGGATCCGCAGCAAAGACCATCACGACGGTGAGGTAGAGGTGGACACCTGTCAGTTTCTTGATTAAGGGATTCAGATGCGAGATCTTTACGATAATGGCAAATGGCATAACCAAATAAAGGTGAGCATTTAGACCTCTGTGGTCAAGGCATGCCAGATCATGGGCACCTCTCTCGTTTGAGCGTAGGCCTCAGCTGCGGTTTTTGGACCTCTCTAACAGTTGTAAGGAGTGCACCCTGCATAACTAAGCCACCATAATTTCCTTCTGCTTGTTGTACCCTCACCTTTCACTAGGCATTTCCAGACACAGGAGGCAGTCCTGGGATAGCATAATGGATGTCAGAATCGGGAGGTCATCTTTCTGCAGAGACTCAGCACCTATGGCTTATTCACAAGGACAGATACAGGTAGTTCGATACAAAGACGTGGATCTCCATGAACCGCCTAACATTTACACAGATAGAATAAGTTTCGTGTGGAAAAGATTGTCGGCGCTGATTTTCACAGCCCAATCTCAAGAGACATATTAACAGCCGGACTAATCTGGATGGATACGAACGAACTTTATTGCATAGTTTGCTGAAATAGCTTATTTGCTTAATATTGTATCTCTTTCCCATAACCCTCATACCCTCTCTTGTCTACTGTGCATATCATTTTTAAATAATCTTATGTGCCTTTGTGTATCCCATCCTCCCTCCCTCATATCGCGCCTCTCATTTGCCCACTAAAACCTTTTCCCACACAGGTCTGAAACTAGTTATAAAGTAGTTAAGCAACCGATTTATACAGAAGAAATAATGTATCTATAGATAGATAGTGTGACTATTGCATGCTGGTATTGATAAGAGATTCGGCATTGGATAACAAGTCCCCCCTAGATGTAGGGAATAATTGAATTGAATTGTATTATTGTTATTGTGTGAATGTAATTTATTCCCGAGCTGTGCCTCGTGGCTAGGTGTGTGTATGTATTAGACGATTTGGTTGCAAATAAACTTTTATTCAATCAAAAAAAATGAATATTACATGTAAAAGAGAAGTGGTTTATGGAAATAGTCTTGAGATAATACTGTGTAGTACAATGGAACATGTATTTAATAGGGCTTGCAGCTTTATTAAAATGAATATGTATATTAGATATATAGGAGAAGTGCTTTATGGGAAGATAATATGACAATAGTCTATTGTACAATGGAATTTATATTCCCAATTAATATTCATAGAGAAGGGGCTGATGGGAGTTGATAAAGTTGGTAGTGTGCTGTGTAATGTGACACCTATTCTGCTTAGTTCATTCTAGGTGAGCCAAGCAGTTGCAATAATATGAGAGAAGTGAGACGGGGGCCCATCACAGTCAGGGCTGAGGTGTCTGCTGGTGCAGTGCGTTGGCGCGGGCAGTACGGTAAGATGGGGCGCAAGCCTGTTATGGCGTACATAAGAGGAGAGGATTGGTGAGATCTGAGCAGTGCCCTAGAGCCCGATGTGGCAGTACTGAGACCATCCGCCATCTGTTCTGATAATGTCAATATGCGCAGGATGTCCTAACACAGCTCAGACCAATGATTACAGATCTGACAGGTATTGCTTTCCTGACATGGGCTATGGTGATCTATGGGGTTGGCCTTGCTACTAAAGATAAAAAGAAAGTCTGGTGGTTACTTATGTTGTGTTTGAAGGAAACTCTGTATGATGCTCGAAACATGTATCTGTAGAAACGGGAAGAGTGGGATGTTCCAAAGACTGTGCATATTTTTCTTAGTAGGTTGTATTTGTTCTATCTTCAGGATGTTCGAAAATTTGGTGCTGATGATGCAGAGGGTGTGTGGAAATTCCAAAAGTGGAAGCATCTGGTTAAAAGTTGAGGTTATCTCTGCACTTTAATAATTGAATATGTATAGTTATTACCTTTCTTTGCATTGATGTTGCTTATATTTTGCATTTACATTTAAAAGTTTGTAATTTTTATTATATGTTAATAAAATGTATTTTTGCAAAAAAAAAACAAAAAAAAAAACCAAGCCTGTTATGGAGATGGTGAACTGGTCTGAGGTTTGATGTCTATGGGAGCATGGTGGCAGCTTTAGCAGGACATGTTATGAGTGTGCGCGCGGAAGGGGAAGTGGGCTTTATGTGCATTCTCTGATGGCTAATTGGTGAGCACCTGAATGGGGTGTTTACCTAACATGGTATAAAAGAAAGTGAGCTCAGACCACATGTGATCGGACCTCTAAGCCTTGATGAAGCCAGGTTAGCTGGCGAAAAATGTCGGCGAGTTCAGGCAAGACGTTTTAAATTGTGATCTCTCACCTCTGTCTACAAGTGTCACCTGCTGCAGAGGGTGTCACAAGGGGGCATTATTTGTTCTGTGTCCATGAGATTGGGGACGACTGCCCAGGTAGTTGGCTTGGGATCCCTTACTGGAGCCAGTACTTTGCTATACATATAAGGCTCTCCTGTTAATAGGACTTGATAATAGAAAGGGAGTTAATCGTTCTTTCAGAAGCAAAAAGGGTTAAATGATGAGGATAGAGATCAGGTTTTTAAATAGTGTGTATAGAGGTTAAGAGTTAGATATAATAAAAGTTACATTTTACTGTTTAACAGATAGAGAACTGATAGAGTTTAAGTTTGCCTATGGCAAAATAGTAAATATAGTGATCAAAAGTCACTCTCTGTTCTCTTGCGAGATTCCCAATTTTTTGGAGATTATGTGACTAGTACCTGTGGATACCTGGATACCAGTGAGGCCTAGGCCCTATGGTTGTCTGGATACCAGTGAGGTCTAGTACCTGTGGTTCCCTGGATACCAGTGAGGCCTAGTACCTGTGGTTGCCTGGATACCAGTGAGGTCTAGTACCTGTGGTTACCTGGATACCAGTGAGGCCTAGTACCTGTGGTTGCCTGGATACCAGTGAGGCCTAGTACCTGTGGTTACCTGGATACCAGTGAGGCCTAGTACCTGTGGTTACCTGGATACCAGTGAGGTCTAGTACCTGTGGTTACCTGGATACCAGTGAGGTCTAGTACCTGTGGTTACCTGGATACCAGTGAGGTCTAGTCCCTGTGGTTACCTGGATACCAGTGAGGCCTAGGCCCTATGGTTACCTGGATACCAGTGAGACCTAGGCCCTATGGTTACCTGGATACCAGTGAGGTCTAGTACCTGTGGTTACCTGGATACCAGTGAGGTCTAGTACCTGTGGTTACCTGGATACCAGTGAGGTCTAGTACCTGTGGTTACCTGGATACCAGTGAGGTCTAGTACCTGTGGTTACCTGGATACCAGTGAGGTCTAGTACCTGTGGTTACCTGGATACCAGTGAGGTCTAGTACCTGTGGTTACCTGGATACCAGTGAGGCGCATTACCTGTGGTTACCTGGATACCAGTGAGTTCTAGTACCTGTGGTTACCTGGATACCAGTGAGGTCTAGTCCCTGTGGTTACCTGGATACCAGTGAGGTCTAGTCCCTGTGGTTACCTGGATACCAGTGAGGCCTAGTACCTGTGGTTACCTGGATACCAGTGAGGCCTAGTACCTGTGGTTACCTGGATACCAGTGAGGCCTAGTACCTGTGGTTACCTGGATACCAGTGAGGCCTAGTACCTGTGGTTCTCTGGATACCAGTGAGGCCTAGTACCTATGGTTGCCTGGATACCAGTGAGTTCTAGTACCTGTGGTTACCTGGATACCAGTGAGGTCTAGTACCTGTGGTTTCCTGGATACCAGTGAGTTCTAGTACCTGTGGTTACCTGGATACCAGTGAGTTCTAGTACCTGTGGTTACCTGGATACCAGTGAGTTCTAGTACCTGTGGTTACCTGGATACCAGTGAGGTCTAGTACCTGTGGTTACCTGGATACCAGTGAGGTCTAGTACCTGTGGTTACCTGGATACCAGTGAGGCCTAGTACCTGTGGTTGTCTGGATACCAGTGAGGCCTAGTACCTGTGGATACCTCGATACCAGTGAGGCCTAGTACCTGTGGTTGTCTGGATACCAGTGAGGCCTAGTACCTGTGGTTGCCTGGATACCAGTGAGGTCTAGTCCCTATGGTTGTCTGGATACCAGTGAGGTCTGGCACAGTACCTGTGGTTACCTGGATACCAGTGAGGCCTAGGCCTTATGGTTGTCTGGATACCAGTGAGGTCTAGTCCCTATGGTTGTCTGGATACCAGTGAGGTCTAGTCCCTATGGTTGTCTGGATACCAGTGAGGTTTAGTCCCTGTGTTGTGGATGGGAACAAAGGTTATATATGTGTGATCCTTTGTGTATTAATCAGTATAATACCTCACACGTCTTTATATATTGCACGTAAAAGCTGCCTGTTTAACCATACACTTTTTAATGTGTTAGAAAATGGCCACATATATAATCTGTTTGTAAAGGATAACTGTTATAGAATGTATTATGTGTAATGTCTATTCCACCCACAAGATGGCGTCTGTGTTCATACACACCCTGATAAGTCAAAATGTCCACTGGCCTTAGTTATTTTTCTTCTCTCTAACAAAGAGAGAGGAGGGTCATTTAAAATGTAGATAAGAAGAGCCAATTAAGAGAGTCGATGTAATGTCACATGTTGCTTAAGGAATGTGTACACGCCCAACCAGTTAAAAACTTGAGTTTGTGCAATAAAGTTTGGAGAACTCTTTTCTTTGAGAAAGTGTCAGGCTGTGATTTCTCTCTCTCTGGTATGTGCCAACCAATATACTGATTTGATCCCCCGCTGGAAAGTAGAGCTCTTTTGCGGTTCCATCTTCAACACCTGTGATTACCCAGATACCAGTGAAGTCTAATACCTGTGCTTACCTGGATACCAGTGAACTAGTACCTGTGGTTACCTGAATACCACTGAGGTCTAGTACTTGTGGTTGCCTGGATACCAGTGAGGCCTAGTACCTGTGGTTGCCTGGATACCAGTGAGGTCTAGTACCTGTGGTTACCTGGATACCAGTGAGGTCTAGTACCTGTGGTTACCTGGATACCAGTGAGTTCTAGTACCTGTGGTTACCTGGATACCAGTGAGACCTAGTACCTGTGGTTACCTGGATACCAGTGAGGCCTAGTACCTGTGGTTACCTGGATACCAGTGAGTTCTAATACCTGTGGTTACCTGGATACCAGTGAGGCCTAGTCCCTGTTGTTGCCTGGATACCAGTGAGGCCTAGTCCCTGTGGTTACCTGGATACCAGTGAGGCCTAGTCCCTGTGGTTACCTGGATAACAATGAGGTCTAGTACTTGTGGTTGTCTGATTACCAGTGAGGCCCAGTAACTGTGGTTACCTGGATACCATTGAGGACTAGTACCTGTGGTTACCTGGATACAGTGAGGCCTAGTACCTGTGGTTACCTGGATACCAGTGAGGTCTAGTACCTGTGGTTACCTGGATACCAGTGAGTTCGAGTACCTGTTGTTTTCTGGATACCAGTGAGGCCTAGTCCCTGTGGTTACCTGGATACCAGTGAGGCCTAGTACCTGTGGTTACCTGGATACCAATGAGGTCTTGTATCTGTGGTTGCCTGGATACCAGTGAGGTCTTGTATCTGTGGTTGCCTGGATACCAGTGAGGCCTAGTACCTGTGGTTGCCTGGATACCAGTGAGGCCTAGTACCTGTGGTTGCCTGGATACCAGTGAGGTCTAGTACCTGTGGTTGCCTGGATACCAGTGAGGTCTAGTCCCTGTGGTTGCCTGGATACCAGTGAGGTCTAGTCCCTGTGGTTGCCTGGATACCAGTGAGGTCTAGTACCTGTGGTTACCTGGATACCAGTGAGGTCTAGTACCTGTAGTTACCCGGATACCAGTGAGGTCTAGTTCCTGTTGTTACCTGGATACCAGTTAGGTATAAAACTTCAGGCTCCTACTTCCTGTGCAGGTTGTGGGTGGTTCTACAGCTTCAGGCTCCTACTTCCTATTCAGGCTGTGAGCAGTTCTACAACTTCAGGGTCCCACTTCCTGTTCAGGCTGTGCTTGGTTCTACAGCTTCATGCTCCCACTAACTGTTCACGCTGTGAGCAGTTCTACAGATTTAGGCTGCCACTTCCCGTTCTTGCTTTGGGAGGTTCTACAGCTTCAGTCTCCCACTTCCTACTCAGGCTATGGGTGGTTCTACAGCTTCAAGTTCCCACTTCCTGTGCAGGCTGTGGGTGGTTCTACAGCATTGACTGACATCGCAGCTCTGCTTTTCCTATCTGCACCTGTTAGAGCAGAGAGAGGTAGTTGGTTACCTAGGAAACTGCTCTAACTGTAAAGGGAAGCAAAGTCAGAACCGCAATGTATTTCATAATAGTCCTTATTCTTATTTATCCTTGCCTACATGTTCATAGCTAGTCAACGTGGTCAGAGTGTCCCTTTATCACTGGTAGATATGATCCATATAGTATCTGGATACTTCTCAGCAGTAGCCATTACTCACCACTTGGTGGCAGCTCAATCCCATATCATGTCCTAAAGGAATGAAGTACGAGATACGGGATGAGCGGTCAGGGGATTATGGCCAACTAAAAATGTTACTTATTAAAATGGCATCAAATAAAGAGCAGAAGACAGTGGTAGAAGAAAATGATCCGGAGAAGAAAAGTGGAGAAAATACTAAGAGAGAATTAGAAGAAAAGGAAGAGAAGATGGAAGAGATGAAGAGGATGAACAGGGGACGGAAAGGGAAAGTGGATAGTGATGAAGATGGATGGGGAGGATCAGAGGAGACAGATGGAGACCCGGGAGAGACACATGAGAAAAAGGCGATCATGAGGAAGTATCTATGGACACATACGATAGTGAGGACCAGGGAGAGACATCTGAGTAATCATGGAAGATGATGATCATGAGGAAGAATCTATGGATGGAGAAGATGATGAGGACCAGGGAGAGACATCGGAGGAAACATGGAAGATGGAGATCATGGGGAATTATCTATAGATGGAGAAGATGTTGAGGATCAGGGAGAGACACCTGAGGAATCCTGGAAGACGACGATTATGGGGAAATATCTATGGATGGAGAAGATGGTGAGGACCAGGGAGAGACACCTGAGGAATCATGGAAGAGGGCAATAATGGGGAAATATCTATGGATGGAGAAGATAGTGAGGACCATGGAGAGACACCTGAGGAATCATGGAAGATGGTGATCATGGGAAATATCTATGAATGGAGAAGGTGAGGACCAGGGAGAGACACCTGAGGAATCATGGAAGATGGTGATCATGGGGAAATATCTATGAATGGAGAAGGTGAGGACCAGGGAGAGACACCTGAGGAATCATGAAAGAAAGCGGTCATGGGGAAATATCTATGGATGGAGAAGATGGTGAGGAATAGGGAGAGACACTGAGGAATCATGGAAGATGGTGATTATGAGGAAATATCTATGGATGGAGAAGATGGTGAGGACCAGGAAGAGACACTGAGGAATCATGGACGAATGTGATCATGGGGAAGTATCTATGGATGAAGAAGATGGTGAGGACTTGGGAGAGACAATGAGGAATCATGGAAGATGGAGATCATGGGGAAATATCTATGGAAGGAGAAGATGTTGAGGACCATGGAGAGACACCTGAGGAATCATGGAAGATGGTAATCATGTAGAAATATCTATGGAAGGAAAAGATAGTGAGGACCAGGGGAAGACACCTGAGGAATCATGGAAGATGGCGATCATGGGGAAATATCTATGGATGGAGAAGATTAGTGAGGACAAGGGAGAGACACCTGAGGAATCATGGAAGAAAGCGATCATGGGGAAATATCTATGGATGGAGAAGATGGTGAGGACCAGGGAGAGACACCTGAGGAATCATGGAAGATGGCGATCATGGGGAAATATCTATGGATGGAGAAGATGGTGAGGACCAGGGAGAGACACCTGAGGAATCATGGAAGATGGTGATCATGGGGAAATATCTATGGATGGAGAAGATGGTGAGGACCAGGGAGAGACACTGAGGAATCATGGAAGATGGCGATCATGGGGAAATACATATGGATGGAGAAGATGGTGAGGACATGGGAGAGACAACTGAGGAATCATGGAACATGGAGACCATGGGGAAATATCTATGGATGGAGAAGATGGTGAGGACCAGGGAGAAAGACCTGAGGAATCATGGGGATTGTGATCATGGGGAAATATCTATGGATGGAGAAGATGGTGAGGACCAGGGAGAGACACTGAGGAATCATGGAAGATGGAAATCATGGGGAAATATCTATGGATGGAGAAGATGGTGAGGAACAGGGAGAGACACTTGTGGAATCATGGAAGATGGCAATAATGAGGAAATATCTATGGATGGAGAAGATGGTGAGAACCAGGGAGAGACACTGAGGAATCATGGAAGATGGAAATCATGAGGAAATATCTATGGATGGGGAAGATGGTGAGGACCAGGGAGAGACACTGAGGAATCATGGAAGATGGTGATCATGGGGAAATATCTATGGATGGAGAAGATACTGAGTATTTGGAGAAACACCTGAGGAATCATGGAAGATGGAGATCATGGGGAAATAACTATGGAAGGAGAAGATGTTGAGGACTATGGAGAGACACCTGAGGGATCATGGAAGATGGAAATCATGAGGAAATATCTATGGATGGGGAAGATGGTGACGACCAGGGAGAGACACTGAGGAATCATGGAAGATGGCGATCATGGGGAAATATCTATGGATGGAGAAGATGGTGAGGACTTGGGAGAGACAATGAGGAATCCTGGAAGATGGCGATCATGGGGAAATATCTATGGATGGAGAAGATACTGAGTACTTGGAGAGACTCCTGAGGAATCATGGAAGATGGCGATCATGGGGAAATAACTATGGATGGAGAAGATGGTGAGGACCAGGGAGAGACATCTGAGGAATCATGGAAGATGGAGATCATGGGGAAATATCTATGGATGGAGAAGATGGTGAGGACCAGGGAGAGACACCTGAGGAATCATGGAAGATGGCGATCATGGGGAAATATCTATGGATGGAGAAGATGGTGAGGACCAGGGAGAGACACTGAGGAATCATGGAAGATGGCGATCATGGGGAAATATCTATGGATGGAGAAGATGGTGAGGACCAGGGAGAGACACCTGAGGAATCATGGAACATGGCGATCATGGGGAAATATCTATGGATGGAGAAGATGGTGAGCACCAGGCAGAGACACCTGAGGAATCATGGAGGATTGCGATCATGGGGAAATATCTATGGATGGAGAAGATAGTGAGGACCAGAGAGAGACACCTGAAGAATCATGGAAGATGGCGATCATGGGGAAATATCTATGGATGGAGAAGATAGTGAGGACCAGAGAGAGACACCTGAAGAATCATGGAAGATGGCGATCATGGGGAAATATCTATGGATGGAGAAGATGGTGAGAACCAGGGAGAGACACCTGAGGAATCATGGAAGATGGTGATCCTGGGGAAATATCTATGGATGGAGAAGATGGTGAAGACCAGGGATAGACACCTGAGGAATCATGGAAGATGGTTATCATGTAGAAATATCTATGGATGGAAAAGATAGTGAGGACCAGGGGAAGACACCTGAGGAATCATGGAAGATGGCGATCATGGGGAAATATCTATGGATGGAGAAGATGGTGAGAACCAGGGAGAGACAATGAGGAATAATGGAAGATGGAAATCATGAGGAAATATTGTGGGTGGGGAGATGGTGAGGACGGGAGAGCATGAGAATCTGGAAGATGGCGATCATGGGGAAATATCTATGGATGGAGAAGATGGTGAGGACTTGGAGAGACAATGAGGAATCCTGGAATGGCTATGGGGAAATACTATAGATGGAGAGATGGTGAGGACAAGAAGAGACACTGAGGAAATCAGGAAGATGGGTAATGGGAATTTTCTTGGTGGAAAAGAGGGTGGGACCAGGAAGAAACCTGAGGAATATGGAAGGAGGGTCAGGGGGAAATATCTATGGAAGGAGAAGATGGTGAGGCCCGGGGAAGAACCTGGGAAAATCATGGAAGATGGGGTCTGGGAAATATCTATGGATGGAAAGATGGTGAGGACCGGGAGAGCCTGGGAACTTGAAGATGGCGATCAATTGGGGAAATTTTTGGGGGGAAAAGATGGTGAGGCCCGGGAAAGGACACTAAGGAATCATGGAAAAAGGCGTCAGGGGGGAAAATATCTAGGTGGAAAAAGATTTGAGGAAAGGGAAGGCCCTTGAGAATATAAAATTTGTGACAGGGGGGAAATATTAGGGGATGGAGAAGTTTGGGACCAGGAAGAGAAACTGAGGAATCAGGGAAAGATGGGTAAGGGGGAATTATCTATGGATGGGAGGGGAGGTGAGGCCAGGGAGAACACCTGGGGAATCAGGGAAGAGGCGATAGGGGGGTAAATATTTTGGGAGGAGAAGTGGGAGGACAGGAGAAAACACTGAAAAATCAGGGAAGGGGGATAGGGGGAAAATATCTATGGATGGAGAAGATGGGAGGACCAGGGGAGAAATGAGATCTGGAGATGGGATCATGGGAATTTTTGGTGGAAAGATGGTGGGCCCGGGAAGACCCCCTGAGGAATCAGGGAAAAGGGGTTTATATGGGGAAATATCTATGGATGGAAGATGGTGGGGGCCCAGGGGGAAGCCCGAGGAAATATGGAAGAGGGCGATCAGGGGGAAATATTATGGATGGAAAAGATGGTGAGGACGGGAGGAGCATTGGGGAAATAGGGAAAGGGATCGGGGGAAAATATCTATGGAGGAAAAGTGGTGAGGCCCGGGGAAAACACTGAGGAATCATGGGATGGATCAGGGGAAATATTATGGTGGAGAAAGATGTGAGGCCCAGGAGAGACACCTAAAGAATCAGGGAAAGAGCGATCATGGGGAAATATCTTTTGGGGAAAAATTTG
>JAODAL010050949.1:0-27032 GCA_025379985.1 Phyllomedusa bahiana | reverse complement strand
GGGGTCGTGTTTTTTGCGCTGTATATAGCGTTTTCTTTTTCCACAGTGGAAATTTGAACCCTGATAAACCCCTAAAATTGTAGGGGGGAAAACGCGTGGGGTTGCTGGGCTTAAAGGTGTTTATACACGCATGTAGTGAATTGTCTGTCATTAAAGCGGGCCGCTCTTTATCGGGGCGATTACTCCACGGGCAGATATGACAGTAGCGTATCTTAGGTTTGCGGGGGAAATATATGGGGGTTTAGATATTAAAATTTTTTAAATAGTCTAGTAAAAGTTATGTTTTAACGGGTTATTTTTTGGCAGTGATATAAGGTATAAATCCCTTTTTTCATATAGAATTTGTAGTGTCTCTTTTAGGTAGTATACAATAGTTGGGGCCCCCTTTTTCTAGTGTGCGGAAGTCAGGGCCCCTCTTTAGCTGTGTGCAGGAAGTCGGGGGCCCATCTTTGTATGTGCGAATTCGGGCCCCCCTTTTTTGGTAGCCGGGCCCCTAGTTAGTCGGGGCCCCATAGTTTTTAGGGCCCCATAGTTAGTTAGGGCCCCCTAGTTAGCCAGGGCCCCCTTTTGTTAGGGGGGCCCCCCTTTAGAATCCCGGGGCCCCCCTTTAGTATACCCAGGCCCCCTTTAAATAGCCAAGGCCCCCTTTTAAAATTGCCGGGCCCCCCTTAATTTCCAGGGCCCCTTTAGTTTTAGCCAGGGCCCCCCTTTAGAATAGCAGGGCCCCCTTTAGTTGCCAGGGCCCCCTTTGATGCCAAGGCCCCATTTTTAATAGCCGGGGCCCCCCCCTTTAGTATAGCCGGGCCCCCTTTTTGCCGGGGTTTCCTTTGGGGAGCCAGGGCCCCTTAGTCCCAGGGCCTCCTTTGGTAGCCGGCCCCCCTTTAGTGTAGCCAGGGCCCCCTTTGTAGCCGGGGGCCTCCTTTAGTGTACCGGGCCCCCCTTTGTCCCAGGGCTTTTTATGTAGCCGGGGGCCCCCTTGTAGCCAGGGCCCCTCTTGTAGCCGGGCCCCTTTAGTGTACCCGGGGCCCCTTTAGTGTAGCCGGGCCCCCTTTAGTGTACCCAGGGCTCTTTCAGTGTAGCCGGGCCCATCTTGAGCCGGGGCCCCATCTTGTAGCCAGGGCCCATTTTGTAGCCGGGGCCCTCCTTTAGTTAGCCAGGGCCCCCTTTAGTGTGCCAGGGCCTCCTTTAGTGTAGCCGGGGCCCTTTTTTAGTGTACCCGGGGCCCCCTTTTTTAGGTACCCGGGCCCCCTTTTAGTTTTGCCAGGGCCCCCATCTTGTGCCGGGGGCCCCATCTTGTAGCCAGGGTCTCCTTTAGTGTGCCAGGGCCCCCTTTGTAGCCAGGGCCTTTTTAGTGAGCCGGGGCCCCCCTTTTGTACCCGGGGCCTCCTTTAGTGTGCCAGGGCCCCTCTTTACCCAGGGCCTCTTTTAGTGAGCCAGGGCCCCCTTGTAGCCAGGAATTCCTTTAGTGTAGCCGGGCCCCCCCTCTTGTAGCCGGGGCCCCATTGTGCCGGGCCCCCTTTAGTGTAGCCGGGCCCCTTTTGTACCCAGGGCCCCCTTTGTGTGCCGGGCCCCCCTTTAGTGTACCCAGGGCCCCTTTTGTTAGCAGGGCCTCTTTTAGTGTAGCGGGCCCCCTCCTTTGTGTCCGGGCCCCCCCCCTCGTAGCCGGGCCTCTTTTAGTGTACGGGCCCCCCTCTTGTACCAGGTCCCCACTTGTGCCGGGGCCCCCTTTTAGTTTTGCCAGGGCCTCCTTTGTGTAGCAAGGGCATCCTTTGTTAGCCGGGGGGCCCCCTTTGTTGTAGCGGGCCCCCTCTTGAGCCAGGGCCCTTTTTGTGGCCGGGGCCCCCTCTTTAGCCGGGGCCCTTTTTTGTGTAGCCAGGGCCCCCTCTTTTACCCAAGGTCCCCATTGTAGCCAGGGCCCCTTTAGTGTAGCCGGGGCTCCTTTTGGTGCCAGGGATCCTTTAGTGTAGCCAGGGCCCCCTTTGTTGTAGCCAGGGAC
Organism: Phyllomedusa bahiana; assembly: GCA_025379985.1. Classification (NCBI taxonomy): domain Eukaryota; kingdom Metazoa; phylum Chordata; class Amphibia; order Anura; family Hylidae; genus Phyllomedusa; species Phyllomedusa bahiana. Next base: position 25,036 of record JAODAL010050949.1, on the reverse strand, counting down.
ACCTCTTGTAGCCAGGGCCCATTTTGGGGTTACCCAGGGCCCCTCTTGTAGCCGGGGCCCCCTTTAGTGAGCCAGGGCCCCTTTTGTAGCCAGGGCCCCCTTTGTGTAGCCGGGGCCTCCTTTAGTGTACCAGGCCTCCTTTAGTGTCCCAGGGCCCAATATTTACCCGGGATCCTTTAGTGTACCCCAGGGCCCCATATTGTAGCCAGGGCCCCCTTTCGGTACCAGGGCCTCCTTTATGTACCGGGGCATCCTTTGTGACCCAGGGCCCATCTTGTAGCCAGGGCCTCCTTTAATATAGCCAGGGCCGCACTTCTTGTAGCCAGAGGCCTCCTTTAGTGTAGTAGGGCCCCCTCTTGTAGCCACGGGGCCTCCTTTCAGATTATAGCAAGGGACCCCTCTTGGTAGCCAGGGCCTCCTTTAGTTTAGCCAGGCCCCTCTTGTAGTCAGGGCCCCACATCTAGTGTCAGCAAGGGGCCCCCTCTAGTGTAGCCGGGCCCCCTTGTTGTATAGCCAGGGCCCGCCTCCTTGTAGCCGTGGGCGAACCACCTTAGTTTAGCCAGGGCCCCCCTATAGGTGTAGCCGAGGGCCCGCCTTTGTTGTAGCCAGGCCTCCCTTTGTGTAGCCAGGGAGCACCTCTTGTGTAGCCAGGGCCCCCTCTAGTGTAGCACAGGGCCCCTACTAGTGTAGCCTGGGCCACTGGTAGCGTAGATTTAAAAAAACAAAAACAGACACGTGTACTCTGGGCTTCCGCTCCGGTGTTGGCTCTGACTCCAGCCCGGTCCCCGCCTTGCTCTGAGCCCTCCACAGGTCGCTACTGCCGACAACGTTGTCTATAGGCGGAGCGTGATGTGAGTGGCGTCAACGCCACAGCCTACGAGTTGTCAGCAGGAGGGGCCAGGCGCACGGTCAGGCTGACAGGGGCCTAACACCACTTCAAGCCTGTCAGGGTGCAGATCAGCGTTCGGAGGCGCCAAGCACTGTGAGCGCTGTGCTCACGCTGAACACGCGCAGCCCCCCGGAGTCGGGGGACATTTGTCCCCGACGTCCGCGGGGTCCGGTCTCTGGGCGCTCGGGACGTGGGAACAGGCGTTTCCAGGGTGACCGGACACGCTTCGGACGGGCCCTGGGGAGCGACTGGATACTGCCTCCGGGGACACCAGCAGCTCGGGGGGTGGGGGGCCTCCACCAGGGGATTCCCGGTCCCGGCAGCCCAGTCCGATCCTGACATCAATGAAGCCAGTACCAACAGATTACATCAGTCCAACCATGTTTGACAGATCGACTATCCCATCAATGAAGCCCCTGACCACAGATCAATCTGACCAACTAATTGACTGATCAGATCTACATCCGCCATTCCTGGAACGCCAGTGAAATAAATTAAATTGGGGAGAAGCAATCAGAGAGGAGCAGACCACCAGTAATGGAGAGGAGGTGAACAGAAAGGAGAAAACCACCAGTAATTGAGGAGACAGGGCCAGAGAGGAGTAGACCACCAGTAATGTAGAAGAGGGGACCAGAGAGGAGCCGCCCACCAGTAATGGAGAAGATGGGACTAAAGAGGAGCAGACCACCAATAATGGAGATGTGGGGAACAGAGAAGTGTATTTATCTTTTGACCAGGCTATCAGTAATAAGAGAAAGATGGGACCAGACGAGGATACAGACTTCCTCTTAATGGAGAAGACAGGTACAGGTTAGGTAGCAGAGTACCACCAAGTAATGTGAGAAGAGGGACAGACAGGAGGCAGACTACACCAGTAATAGAGAAGATGGTACCAGAGAGGATTCTGGACTCGCATAGTTGAATGGAGAGGATTGGTGACCATATAGAGGAGCAGACTATCAGTAATGGAGAAGAGGGGACTAGAGAGGAACAGACCACCAGTAATAGAGAAGAAGAGACCAGAGAGGAGCAGACCACCAGTAATGAGGGGACGGGATCATAGAGAAGCAGACTTCCAGTTAAGGAGAAGAGGGGTCCAGAGAGGAGCAGAGAAGAGATCTCCAGACCACCAATAATCGAGAAGACAGGACTATAGAGGAGCAGACTACAGTAATGGAGAAAAGGGGTTCATAGAGGAGCAGACCACCAGCAATGTTGAAGAAGAGACCAGAGGGGAGCAGACCACCACTAATGGACAAGACAAGACCAAAGAGGAGGAGACCACCAGTAATGGAGAAGATGAAACCAGAGAGGAGCAGATCACCAGTAATGGAGAAAAGGGGTGCAGAAAGAGAAGATTCACTAAGTTAATGGAGAGAGGGTCCAGAGTGGAGTGACACTCAGATATGGAGAAGGGGGAGGACAAGGTGGAGGAGTGCCACTGGACCAACAGTAATGGAACAAGAACTAAGAACAGGGGAGCAGATCACAGTAAAAAATGGAGAAGAGCAAGACAGTAGAGGAGCGGACCACCAGTAATGGAGAAGAGGCATTCAGAGTGGAGCTGACCACCATTTATGGAGAATGGGGGACCAGAGAGAAGCAGACCACCAGTAATGGAGAAGAGGAATCCAGAGAGGGTAGACCACCAGTAATGGAAAGGAAGGGAGCAGAGAGGAGCAGACCACCAGTAATGGAGAAGAGGGAGCAGGCCACCAGTTATGGAGAAGAAGAGACAGAGAGGAGACAGACACAGTAATGGAGTAAGAAGGAAGGGAGGTGCATGACCACAGAAAGGGGAACCCCCCCCCCCACCCCCCCCCCCCCCCCCCCCCCCCCCCCCCCCCCCCCCCCCCCCCCCCCCCCCCCGCCCCCCCCCCCCCCCCCCCCCCCCCCACCCCCCCCCCACCCCCCCCCCCCCCCCAAAGAGGAGCCAGACCAACCAGTTATGTAGATCGCAGATGGACCAGAGTGAGCAGACCACCAGTAATGTAGAAGAGAGAACCAGAGAGGAGCAGACCACCAGTAATGGGGAAGAGCGGAGCAGACCACCAGTTATGTAGATCCATCATCCATCAATGGAAGCCCCGACCACTGAACACATCAGACCGACCATGACTGACAGATCTACATCCATCAATGGAAGCCCCATTGAGAGGACCAGAGGGGAACAGACCACTAATAATGGAGAATAAGAGACCAGAAGTCGGAGCAGACATCTGTAATGGATAGCCGAGGCAATGACCATACTTAGAGTTGCTGCACCACCAGTAATGGAGAGATAAAGTAGAGTTAGAGAGAAGTAGACCACAAAGTAAATGGATGTAGAAAAAGTCCTGTGAGGAGAAGTGAGAGACTACAACCAGGTAGAGAATCGAGAAGAAGAAGACCAGAGTGATGAAGACACCTAGATAATGAGAAGAAAGTCCAGAGTGTAGCAGGTGACTACGTCAGGTATTGGGACAAAGAGTCCTGGGATGAGCAGGCTCCAGTAGTATGGGTGAGAAAAGTCCATGATAGGAAGCAGCTGCACCAGTAATGGATAAGAGGGCCAAGGAGCAGGTTTCCAGAGAGGAGCAGAGCACAAGTAATGGAGAAGATGGAACCAGAGAGGAGCGAGCACCACCTGTAAGTGGAGAAGGAGATGGGATCAAGTGGGAAGCAGACACCAGTAATGAGAGAAGTGGGGACCAGAAGGTGCAGAACCACAGAAAAATAATGGAGAAAAGAGACCGAGAGATGTAGACCACCAGTAATGGATAATGAGGCGGTCCAGAGAGAGCGAGAACAACAGTAGTGAAGAATAGAAGTAAGTGACGAGAGGAGCAGGCAACCAAGTAATAGAGGAAGAAAAAGTCCAGAGATGCAGGCAGAACCACAGCTAATGGATAAGGAGGGGTGTCAGAGAGTGAGCCAGCCAATTAGTAATAGAGAAGGAAAAGGTGTCCAGGAGTGGCGCAGGCCACCACGTTTTGGAGAAGATGAGACAGAAAGGAGCAAGCCACAGTAATGGATGAAGAAGGGAAGCAGCAGAGGAGCCAGACCCTCTAATAATGGACGAGGACAGGACCATAGAGGAGGAGCCACCAGAAAATGGAGAGAGGGGAGCCAGCTGAGGACGGAGACACACCCAGTAATGAAGATAGAGAGGAAGGGAGGAGGCAGACCTAAAAAGTAATTGGGTGAAGAGGGGAGCAGCCACGCAGTTATGTAGAAGATGAGACAGATAAGGGAGCAGACAACCAGTATTGGAGAAGAGGCGATGCCAGGGAGAGGGCAGACCACCAGTAATGGAGAAGACGGGATCAGAGGGGAGCAGACCACAAGTAATGGAGAAGACGGAATCAGAGGGGAGCTGACCACCAGTAATGGAGAAGAGGGGACCAGAAAGGTGCAGACCGCCAGTAATGGAGAAAGAAAGAAGACAGAGTGAAGTAGACCACCAGTAATGGATAAGAGGGGTCCAGAGAAGAGCAGATCACAGTAGAGGAGAAGAAGAAGACCAGCAGCAAGGAGCTAGGACCATCAGTATAGGGGAAGAAAATCCAGAGCAGGAGCAGAACCCCACCAGTAATTGGATAGAGGTGTCAGAGAGGAGAAGCCAGTTTAGAATAGAGAATTAGCGTCCAGAGTGGAGCCAGGCCACCGTTATGGTGAATGAGAGACCAGAAGAGGAGAAGCACCATAATGGAGAAGAAGGGAGCAGAGAGGAGCAGACCACTACTAATGGAGAGGACAGGACCATAGAGGAGGAGACCACCAGAAATGGAGAAGAGGGGAGCAGAGAGGAGCAGACCACCAGTAATGGAGAAGAAGGAACCAGAGGAGCAGACCACCAGTAATGGGGAAGAGGGGAGCAGACCACCAGTTATGTAGAAGAGAGGACCAGAGAAGAGCAGACCACCAGTAATGGAGAAGAGGCGACCAGAGAGGAGCAGACCACCAGTAATGGAGAAGACGGAATCAGAGGGGAGCAGACCACCAGTAATGGAGAAGACGGGATCAGAGGGGAGTGGACCACCAGTAATGGAGAAGAGAGGACCAGAAATGTGCAGACCACCAGTAATGGAGAAAAAGAGACCAGAGAGAGAAGTAGACCACCAGTAATGGATAGAGGGTCAGAGAAGAGCAGATCACAGTAGTGGAGAAGAAAAGACCAGAGAGGAGCAGGCCACCAGTGTAACTAGAGAGAAAAGCTCGCAGAGAGGAGCAGACCACCAGTAATGGATAAGAGGGGTCCAGAGAGGAGCAGCCAATTAGTAATAGAGAAAAGGTGTCCAGAGTGGAGCAGGCCACCAGTTATGGAGAAGAAGAGACCAGAGAGGAGCAAGCCACCAGTAATGGAGAAGAAGGGAGCAGAGAGGAGCAGACCACTACTAATGGAGAGGACAGGACCATAAAGGAGGAGACCACCAGAAATGGAGAAGAGGGGAGCAGACCACCAGTAATGGAGAAGAAGGAAGCGGAGGAGCAGACCACCAGTAATGGGGAAGAGGTGAGCAGACCACCAGTTATGTAGAAGAGAGGACCAGAGAGGAGAAGACCACCAGTAATGGTGAAGAAGAGACCAGAGGGGAGCAGACCACCAGTTATGTAGAAGAGAGTACCAGAGAGGAGCAGACCACCACTATTGGAGAAGAAGAGACAAGAGAGGAGCAGACCACCAGTAATGGAGAGGACAGGACCATAGAGGAGCAGATCACCAGTAATGGAGAAAAAGAGACTAGAGAGAAGTAGACCACAAGTAATGGAGAAGAAAAGTCCAGAGAGAAGAAGACAACCAGTAGAGGAGAAGAAGAGACCAGAGAGCTGAAGACCACCTGTAATGGAGAAGAAAAGTCCAGAGTGTAGCAGACTACCAGTAGTGGAGAAGAAGCGACCAGAGAGGAGCAGGCCACCAGTAATGGAGAAGAAAAGTCCAGATAGGAGCAGACCACCAGTAATGGATAAGAGGGGTCCAGAGAGGAGCAGAGCACAAGTAATGGAGAAGATGGTTCCAGAGAGGAGCAGCCCACCAGTAATGGAGAAGATGGGATCAGAGGGGAGCAGACCACCAGTAATGGAGAAGACGGGATCAGAGGGGAGCAGACCACCAGTAATGGAGAAGAGGGGACCAGAAAGGTGCAGACCACCAGTAATGGAGAAAAAGAGACCAGAGAGAAGTAGACCACCAGTAATGGATAAGAGGGGTCCAGAGAGGAGCAGATCACAGTAGTGGAGAAGAAGAGACCAGAGAGGAGCAGGCCACCAGTAATAGAGAAGAAAAGTCCAGAGCGGAGCAGACCACCAGTAATGGATAAGAGGGGTCCAGAGAGGAGCAGAGCACAAGTAATGGAGAAGAGGGGTCCAGAGAGGAGCAGACCACCAGTAATGGAGAAGATGGGATCAGAGGGGAGCAGACCACAAGTAATGGAGAAGATGAATCAGAGGGGAGCAGACCACCAGTAATGGAGAAGAGGGGACCAGAAAGGTGCAGACCACCAGTAATGGAGAAAAAGAGACCAGAGAGAAGTAGACCACCAGTAATGGATAAGAGGGATACCAGAGAAGAGCCATATTCTCAGTGTGGAGAAGAAGAGACCAGAGAGGAGCAGGCCACCAGTAATAGAGAAGAAAAGTCCAGAGCGGAGCAGACCACCAGTAATGGAGAAGAAGAGATCAGAGAGGAGCAAACCACCAGTAAAGGAGAAGAAGGGAGCAGAGAGGAGCAGACCACCAGTAATGAAGAAGAAGAGATCAGAGAGGAGAAAACCACCAGTAATGGAGAAGAAGGGAGCAGAGAGGAGCAGACCACTACTAATGGAGAGTACAGGACCATAGAGGAGCAGACCACTAGTAATGGAGAAGAAGGAACTTGTTCTTCATATTAGGGTCAGTCAAGAAGTTTACAATAGTGAGTCATAAGGAAACAGGACTTCAGCAGTTGAAGTAAATCTTAATTTAGCAGATCCTTAACCGTTGACCTCCACAAGGATATATAGTTTCTGCAGGACTGGAACAGATCTCCATTAGAAGATCATTACATTGATCATCTCCAATATAATCAGAAGGGAATACAAAAAATCACTGGTATGAAACAAAGAATGAGATGCCCATCATTAAGGCTAATAAGCAACCACATGGACCACAGGTAAGAGAGCAAATGGATCACTGAATATCACAGCAGGAGCAGTGGGTGAAGGAAAGGAGATCCTAATAAGATTATATGGGAGCAGAATGCCAACAGTGGATCAACAGACGTCTACAAGGATCTCCAGCACTGGATGAGAGAAGAGGTCTCAGCACTTGGATGAGAGAGAGCGTCTCCAGCACCTGGATGAGAGAAGAGGTCCCAGCACTGGATGAGAGAGGGTTCCAGCACTGGGTGATGAGAAGAGGTCTCCAACGCTGGATGAGAGAAGAGATCTCCACGCTTGGATGTAGAGAACGGAGAATCTCCAACAACTGGATGAGACGAAGAGATCTCCAGCACTGGATAAGAGAAGAAATCTCCAGCACTGGATGAGAGAAGAGATCTCCAGCACTGGATGAGAGAAGGAGATTCCTGCCACTGGATAGAGAAGAAATCTCCAGGCACTGGATGGAGAGAAGAGGATCTCCAGCACTGGATGGAGAGAAAGAGCCATATACAGCAATGGATAAGCAAGAAGAGATCTTCAGACCGGGATGAGGAGAAGAGATCTCCAGCACAGGTATGAGAGCTAATAGAGATCTCCAGCACTGGATCAATCGAGAAGGACGATCTCTCCAGCACTGAATGAGAGAAGATATCTCCAGCACCGGATGAGAGAAGAGGTCTCCAGAACCGGATGAGAGAAGAGATCTCCAGCACCAGATGAGAGAAGAGCTCTCCAGCACCCGATGAGAGAAGAGATCTCCAGCACTGGATGAGAGAAGAGGTCTCCAGAACCGGATGAGAGAAGAGGTCTCCAGCACCGGATGAGAGAAGAGGTCTCCGGCACTGGATGAGAGAAGAGATCTCCAGCACTGGATTAGAGAAGAAATCTCCAGCACTGGATGAGAGAAGAGATCTCCAGCACTGGATGAGAGAAGAGATATACAGCACTGGATAAGAGAAGAGATCTTCAGCACCGGATGAGAGAAGAGATCTCCAGCACTGGATGAGAGAAGAGATCTCCAGCACTGGATAAGAGAAGAAGTCTCCAGCACTGGATGAGAGAAGAGGTCTCCAGCACCGGATAAGAGAAGAGATCTCCAGCACTGGATGAGAGAAGAGGTCTCCAGCACTGGATGAGAGAAGAGATCTCCAGCACTGGATGAGAGAAGAGATCTCCAGCACTGGATGAGAGAAGAGGTCTCCAGCACTGGATGAGAGAAGAGATCTCTAGCACTGGATGAGAGAAGAGGTCTCCAGCACTGGATGAGAGAAAAGGTCTCCAGCACTGGATGAGAGAAAAGGTCTCCAGCACTGGATGAGAGAAGAGATCTCCAGCACTGGATGAGAGAAGAGGTCTCCAGCACCGGATGAGTTCTTGTTGGGTCCTAGTGGTCTGAGGTTCTAGAGGTATCAGCTGGTCACACGATGGACATAGACTGTAGATGTTATGTACAATTTGTACATGGAACACTTACCTTGCAATAGACATTATATGGGGCAATAACCCTGCAGTGAATAATAGATGGGGCACTTTTTGTAGAAGATATGGCAGTTACCTTAAAGTGGACACTAGATGGGGAAGTGAACTTGCAGTGGGCATAAGTCTGTAAATGGGGCAGTATTCACAGTGGACATTAGATGAGGCAGTTATATCCCACTGGACTTTACTTGAGGATGCAACCTTATAGCTGTATAGTTGACAGTGCACATTACTGTAACGGAGGAGTGGATTCGCTGGGCCAACGCAAGCGATGATAGCTAAGCCACGCCAGGGAACGGAATCTAAGTAGCCCCCGGTTTTCACCAGAGCCCGCCACAAAGCGGGATGGACTTGCTGCGGCGTAAGGCTACCAGGTCGTTACCCCTGAGGTGACTGGCTTGCGATGGCGGCCGGGGTACAGCGTGGTACAAAGACGTAACCCAGAGACGTAGTCGGGGACAGGCAGAAGGTCAGGGCAGGCAGCAGAGGTTCGTAGTCAGAGACGGACAGACGGTCAGGGCAGGCGGCAAACAGGCAAGGTCGAGAAACGTAAGCAAGCGGACTGGTACACGGGTAGGCAAGACTGAACTCCAATACTCTCTAAACGCACCAAAAACACACCAACAGACTGGCAGGAAGTGCTGGGGGCGGACCTTAAATAGAATCAGCGCCCGACAATAGACCAATTATCAGGATGCTGGCCCTTTAAATTTAGAGAAGTCGGCGCACGCACGCCTAAAGCAGCGGCCACGCGCACGGTGGCCGGGAGCGGCGTTCACAGGAGCGCGGACGGGTAAGGGACGCGGCGCTGGGGCCGGGACAGCAGAGGGATGGTCGCGGGCAGCCGCAGCCGCCGCGCCGGACCCCCTGCGAGCAGGGTGACGGTCGCGGGGGGTAGCGGAGCCCGCAACCCCCGTGACAGTACCCCCCCTCCCCCAGGTCTCCCCCTCTTTTTTTGAAACCTAGAGAGGTTGTTGATTCAGACTGTGGTCGGTCAACTTCCACGGACCAAATTTGGGGTCCAAATGTTAACATTGTTATTGTTATTAACATTGCTGATGAATGTATGTGCTCTGTTCTCCGGGTCTGGCCCTACAGGTGGGGATGGATCTATAAAGGGTTGTGGCTTCCTGACCCCGGAAGACCTACACACAGGAAAATGTGCCCCGTTGCTCGCTGGGACAATGGGGACAATGGCAATTGGAAAAAAACACATCTTACGGGAGCTGATGAGTGGTGTAACATGACGGGTAGGGCTAGTGGAGTGGTCATCTCGGAAAAGGGGGGAAAAATTCGGCTGATTACTTGGAATGGGCGGGCCCAACACTCCTTTAAAAAGGGAAAAAGGTGAGCGTGCATTTGAAAGGGTTAAAACCTGATAAAATTTTTTTGCAAGAAACCCACTGGGAAGGATAACAAGGGGGGTCTGCGGTGCCCCGGTTGGGGAGCCCCCCCCCCCCCTTCCCCACTGGCAATTTTCTTCCAAAATCAAGAGGGGTGGCCATTTTATTTCGAAAGGGATTGGATTTTTTTTTTTTTAAAAAATTTAGGGGGAAGAGGTAAAAGAAATGAAGGAGGCAGTACATTTTCTAAAAATATCGCTACAGGGTACCTCAACACACTGGTAAAAAAAAAATTTTTTTTGTATATGCTCCTAATCTATCCGATCAAATTTCCCCCCCTTCGTCAAGCTAAAAACTCTTTTCTAGACCCAGGGGGGCACAAGAACTTGGGGGGTTTTAAAACCCCCTAAGCCCCTTCTTAATAGTCGGCAAAAAGGAGCCACCCAGGGGAAAGGGACAACGGGCCTGCAGCACAAGGTTTGGTCCTGGGGACCCAAATTCGGGGGCAAAAAAGTCCTACTTTTTGCGGTCAAAAAAGTTTAAGAGAATAGATTTTAATTTTTTATTTCCCTGGAAACTGTGGGAAGGGCTTGGACCTAAGGCCCAAAGCAAATCCCCAGTACTTTTGTTTTGGCCAACCCACAGCAAAAAATTTTCGGGGTTTCCAGGGTTTTGCGCAATTTTTGGATTTCAGGCCTTTCGGCAAGTCCACTGGTAATCGTGGATGATAAACACCGAAAAGGGGAAGGTTCGGGCGTGCAAAAGGGGGTAAGGGGGGGGGGTCACACAAAAAAGGAGGCAAAAAGAAGGAGGCAAACAAAAAGAAAAGCAGAAAACACGCTGCGACAAAGGGGGAAGGCCCCCTCGGAGTGGAAAAGGTTCACAAAGAAGCCAAACAGCCTGGACCTTTGGCAAAAGGGGGAATTGGGGGGGTTAAGCAAAACCAGAATAAACTTTAGGGGGCAAAATGGAAGCGGATGTGGAAAAGGTTAGGGCCCAAAAGCCAAACCGGGGCAAAGGGAAACCAAAACCCGTGAGCAAAACGGAAAGAAAAAAAGACTCGGAAATACGGGATTTTTTGAAGATTTTTATAGAGAACCCCTGACGGGCAATAAATTATTCCGGGGAGCAAAAACCCCCCCCCGGCCTTATTAAAAAGGGGCCTAAAGAAAATTTGGGGAAAGAGGGGTTTTTTGGGGGGGGGGGGGGGGGGTTTTTTTTGGGGGCCCAAAAATTCAAAAAGAAGTGGAAGGGGGGGGGGGGGTGGAGGGGAAAGGGGGTGGGGGGGGAGGGGGCCCCCCAAAAAAAAAAAATCCTAGCCCTATAAGAAATCACCGGGCCCCGGTTGCTATGGTTGTAAATTTTTAAAAAACCCTATGGGTTGAAGTGACCCCCAATTGGTTGGCCTATATAATCAATATACCGGGATCAGGGGCAAGGGAGCTATTTTCGGAATCGTGCACGTCTTGCTCCCAAAACCGGGAAGGATCATACTCGGTTAAAAAATTATCCCCAATAGCGTTCTAAATTTTGTTTAAACAAGCTTTTAACCAAAAAATTTTGGCGACTCGCCCCCCAAAATTTTTTCCCTGATATAGCACATTCGGCACAAGGGGCTTTGTAAGGGGAGTCAAGCGTTAAAAATATTAGGAGGGTGGGGGGGGGCGGTGGGGGCCTGGGGACCTTCCCCCGGAAATTTGATGCTTTTAAGCCAGAGCCGAAAAGGATTTGACAAGTTTCGTGGCCCTTCCTGTTCTACCTTTTAAAAAAAATTTCGGCCCTTTTTAGAATTTCTTTTCTTACTTTCGGGAAAGGGCTCGTCTACTAATCTTCTAATTTAAATGGATTACTAACCCCCCCATAGACATGTTTAGAGGTCTAGACAAGGCTGTCCACTATTCCATTGCTCTTTATCCGACTTGTCCCTATTGTATTACTAAAACCAAATTCGGCCATCGAAAGGGAATCTGGCTGATTCCCCGTTTTGGTAAAGTGGCTTTTGCAGACGATGTGATGATAAATTTTGAAAAAACCCCCCGCACAACCCGCAGGGGGTGCTGCGGGGGTTGCAGGGTTTGGGGTCCTTTCAGGGGTTTTTTGTTAAATGGGCAAACGAATGCCCTGTACTTGGGGACCTGAAACCACGTGGACAACTTTACCCGTTTAATTGGGTCAGCCAAATACCTTTTTGGGGGGAAGCGATATCAAGGGTTTTCCCACTAGTCTATATAAAAAAAACATCCACCCCTTTTAACCGCTGGAAAAAGGCTAATGCATGGGGCAACTGCCCCTGTTTTCTGGGTAGGGGGGAATTGGTCAAATTTGGGGGAATTTCCCCAAACTATTAAAATCTCCTACAATCCCTTCCCCTTTTATCAGGGGTAAAGATGAGATAGCATGAACGTATTTCGACGATTTATTGGGGCGGTAAAAGGCCTCGGATTCCGGGTAAAATTTTGCGCAGCCCCGGCAAAAGGGGGTATTAACTTTTTCCCAACATCCAGCTACAATGTGGGGACGTGGGCCCTTGGCAATAGTTGGCTGCAAAAAAACTTCAGATACACAAACCCAAGTGGAGCAAACACTTTTGGGAAGATTCCTAGTAAATTTTAGATCTGCCCCGCATCAAATCCCCGAACAGATTAAAGCAAATCCCCTGTATTCTCAACATGGGGGGGCTGGCAGAAAATTTAGGACCTCCCTTTGGTAATCCCGGCCTCTATGCTCGCACATTGAAGGCAATTCCAGATTTTCAGAAGGGGAAATCCACAAGGGACTTCTACAGGTGGGGGAAGGGGGAAACCCATCAATATCGATTTAATAGATGCAAAAACCATAGGGTCTTACGTTTGAGGAACTAAGAGAGAATTCCCCGGGGGCAGGGGGTTTCCTTTTTCCCATATTTTGCCCCCCGCTAGCCCCAACGCTGATTCCACACTTCAGCGGAAAAGAAGGAACCCTTCAACAGTGGCCCTTTTCAGAAAAAAAACCCCAAAAGGGGTGATTTTGTATATTACAAAACTTTACATAACCACTAGACTTTTTAGCTCAACCTGGACTTGCGAAATGGGGGGGGAGATGACCCAGTCTGGAGGTCTACACGCTCTTGCAGCGTTGACCAACAGTCGCAAATTTTTACCTCCTAGGGGATGGGAGTGTCCCTCCAGTTGTACCCCAGGGCTTCATCACCCCCGTAGGGGATACCCCCATGGGCATTTTTTAGAGCAAAAAATGCTTCCCCTGGGTGCACAGGAAGCGGGTTCTTCCCCTGCTTGTGGAGTGCCGGTGATCAAAACTTTTTTGGGACCGAGTGATGACATTTACAAGAGCACTTCTTAACATGTTCCAAAAAATCCTTTGTGGGCCATATTTGGGCCCTGTAGATACCCGGATGACCCCAGTGAACCGGGGGGGGCAGGAAATTATTATATATATCTCAGGGGAGGCCTTAAAACCATCTTTAAAAACGGATACAGAGTCCGGGCCCCCTTTTTTGTGTTTTGGAAAAATTGTCCTACAACTGAAAATGGATTGGTGGAGGCCTCAGGTAGGAAGAAAAACCATGTCCCAAATTTCTTTCAAATTTTGGGGGAGTTTTATCCCCCCGCTCCCACAGAGAATAAAGAAGCCATCAAAAAATGTTTTAGCTTTTTCCACATGGGTTTCCAAAAGGATATTGATTGGCGAGGTCCAATATAAGGGACTCAGAGATTTGTAGGCCGAGGGGTTTGGGGAAACAGGTTCTTACAATATTGTATGGGGACCAAAGCGCCGGCCGTAGAAAGGAGAAAATTTATTTTGCCGGATGAGGGAGCCGCATAGACGTCTCGATCACAACAGGGGTTTGGGGGGTGGGCCCGGAGAATGGAGCATTTTTGTATGTTTGTACGTGTTTTTCGTTTTGTCTGAGCCCAACTTTAGAAGTTTCGCTCTTTTGATTTTTATATTTCCTTTTTGTTTGTTTTTTTCATTCGGAGCCTAACGCTATGTGAGGCTAAACTACAGTTAAAAAAAGGGAAAGTAAAAATCTTTAGCCAAAGCCTTTAGTTCATTATAAATGATAGTTATTGAGTGATATTTGCCAGAGAGTTAGGTCATTTATTTCTGGGGAAAAAAACACGAGACTTCGAAGCGAAGGCTCGGGGCAGGGTTTAAGTGTTTAGGTTTTTTATTTAAATTTTACATAAAAAAAAAATGGGTAAAATGGAGTATGTCGTTTAATGTACCTAAATGTTAACCTTTGATGTAAATTTTTCAAAATGTCCTTACTTGTAAAATTTTTTTGTACTTTTTGTTACTAAAAAAGACATTTTAAAAAAAACCTAAGGGAGGCAGGCGAAGGTTGGCCTCCCTTCCACGACCCCTCCCCCGGCCCAAACCCCCTTTCCCGCAATGAGAAAAACGCTTCCCCCTCACGTCTTCTGTGCCCGCACCTCCCTTGCCTCAAAGATGTTATCAGAGTTGGCCCCGGAGAAGGGAGACAGCCCCCCGGGGAGAAACCCATTCAGTACAGGCTTGAGGAGAGAGACATGGAAGGCGTTCGGGATGCGCAGGGTAGGAGGCTAGCGGAGCGTGTAGGACACCGGATTCAGTCGTTGTAGTACCTCAAAGGGGCCCACATATTTTGGGCCTAACTTGTAACTAACGATGTTTAAGCTGCCCACGACTTTCAACGTGTTCTCAAAATCAGGCAGTCCTACACTATCCATACCTCTCAATAGAGCCAAATCAAGGCCTCTCACTGGGTCAACCGACCTCCGTTATACAGAGAGAAAAAAATAAGAAAACACACCCGACTTGCAAGCTGCACTTCTTATGACAGTCTGTGAGAGTGGGCGGGTTCAGAAACCCAAGATGGAGGCACCCCTTCCTCCCCATATAGGTTTAAAAATTCAAACATACACCAAATATAACTTTATGGTTCTGCAAAAAAAAACATTTCTGAAAAAACATATGAAAACCCTGGGTGCCACTGGCAGGGCGGCAGGCACACATATATATTATATATATTATATATATTATATTTATATATTATATAAAATTTCATGTAAAACACGCGCACCACTGTCAGCGGCACACTACTTGCAAAAGGGCAATACATTACGTGGAAATCCTAAAGAAGATTTATCTTTATTAAATTTGAACCCAATTTTGGGAGATTCTCGGGTTTCAACCAATTTTGTCAAAAAAGTTCAGTTTCCCCAAAGGGGTTTCAATTTTTCTCCAAAATCGGTATCCTAACCTATTTCTCTATAGAGAAATAGGGTCTCCTGGGTCCAAACCGACCTTTCCATTTACAAAAAGGAAAAAAAATAAGAAAACAAACTCTTGCCAAAGCTGCCTTTTTGGGAAGGGGCCTGGCAGGGTGGGCGGGTTCAAAACCAGAAATACCCAAGATGGGGACCCCTTCCTCCCAATTCTTCGTGGCATAGATTTCCACAAGGTGTTGCAACGATGCTCAATTGGTACCAAGGGGCCCAAAGAGTGCCAAGAAAATATTCCCCACACCATTGACAAAACACCACCACCAGCCTTAACGTTGATACAAGGCAGGATGGATCCATTTCTTTCATGTTGTTGACGCCAATTCTGACCCTACCATCCGAATGTCGCAGCAGGAAATCGAGACTCATCAGACCAGGCAAAGTTTTTCCAAATCTTTCTACTGTCCAATTTCGATGAGCTTGGGCAATTGGAGCCTCAGTTTCTGTTCTTAGCTGAAAGGAGTGGCACCCGGTGTGGTCTTCTGCTGCTGTAGCCCATCTGCCTCAAAGTTTCGCCGTACTGTGCGTTCAGAGATGCTCTTCTGCCTACCTTGGTTGTAACGGGTGGAATTTGAGTCACTGTTGCCTTTTTATCAGCTCGAACCAGTTGCCCATTTCCTTTGACCTCTGGCATCAACAAGGCATTTCCGCCCAAGGACTGCCGCTCACTGGATGTTTTTTCTTTTTCGGACCATTCTCTGTAAACCCTTTGAGATGGTTGTGCGTGAAAATCCCAGGAGATCAGCAGTTTCTGAAATACTCAGACCAGCCCTTCTGGCACCAACAACCATGCCACGTTCAAAGGCACTCAAATCCCTTTCTTCCCCCTTTCTGTGCTCGGTTTGAACTGCAGGAGATTGTCTTGACCTTTTCTACATGCCTAAATGCACTGAGTTGCCGCCATGTGATTGGCTGATTAGAAATTAAGTGGTTAACGAGAGTTTGGACAGGGTGTACCTAATAAAGTGGCCCGGTGAGTGTATATATATATGTGTGCTGCCGCCCTGCCAGTGGCACCCCGTTTGCATTGTTTTTTTCAGAAATGTTTTTTGTGCAGAACCATACGTTATATTTGGGGTATGTTGATTTTAACCTATATGGGGGGAAGGGGTGCCTCCATCTTGGGTTTTAAAACCCCACTCTCACAGGGGGTCATAAGAAGTGCAGCTTGCAGGGGGGGGTGTGTTTTCTTATTTTTTTTTCTTTTAAAAGGGGTTGGGGTTGGACCAGTAAGGCCTTGATTTGGCTCTTTTTGGAGAGGTAAGGATAGTGTAGGACCCCTGTTTTGAGATCACGTTGAAAGTCCGTGGGCGTTTTTAAAATCTTTTGACAAAATATGTGAACCAGAATCTCAAATTTTAACTTTTTACTAGGCCCCCAAAAAAATAAATATTTTGGGGAAACCAAACCCTACGCCGGCCAAATAGGGGCGGGGGTACGGTACCTGTCACCCTGGGTTTGGTGCGAGCAGAAGCCGTACAGGGCCCCATCGCGTGAGTGCAAACCCTTGATGCCTTATTGGGCTCCACACCCGGGACATGCACGAGGTGGCCAGGGGGGAGGGCGGGGGGGATGTAACCCAAAAACGAAAAAAAAGGGGGGGCCCCAGGGATCCCGAATTAAAGTTATAAGAAAACTCTGCCAGGAAGAAGATCGACAGTTATTTGACGGGCGACAAAAAATTTCCCTCGGGAAAGGTGCCCAACCCCTGGTTTAAACCCTTAAAACCTGCCATTAGTCTGGGGGTGGTATGGGAAGAGTCTGCAAACCCTGCAATTGCCACACAAAGCCCCCCAAAATTTAGCAATAAACTGGACTCCCCTTAGAACAATATGTAAAGGGGGGACCTTTGAGAGGGAAAAATTGATAAAAAAATTTGGGCAGCTGGGGGCGGGGTAACCCCAGGCAGTGGGATAAAAGGGGGCCCATTTTGGGAAAAAAACGGTCGGGTAAAAAACCCCGATGACCGTGTTTCAGTGAGGGAGGGATCAGTAAGAAGTCCATGGCTACAGGGGTCAGGGGTTTTTTCCCGGCACAGGGGGGCTGAAGAAGGGCCCGGGGTTTGGGCGGGGAAACCTTTTTTAGGGCACAGGAGGTGCAGGCTGAAAAAAAGCCCTGACTCTTGAAAAAGGGTGGCCCCCAGAAATAACGGGGCCCCCAATTTGAAGGGACCTATGGACTCCTGGGTCCCCACCCGTACGGAAAAGTGTCCCCACTTCAGGATTCTGGGCGCAAGGCAGGGCGCACAACGTTTTCCGGGGGTAGTGTTGGAGGTCACGGGGGGCAACCTTTGAGTCGTCTGGGGGGAAAATGTGTGGGGGGGTCCAAGACCCCCGTACCCAAAGAAGAGATTGGCATCAGCCTGGTTTTCTCGGCCGGCCGAAAATGTAGGGGAAGTCAAAACGGGCAAAGAAAGTCCCCCACCTGGTTGCGGGGGTTCGGCGTTGAGCCGATGAAGTACAGGAGTTCTTGTGGTCTGTAAAAAATGTCAATGGGTGGTGGCCCCCCCCAGCGGTGACCATTTTTAAAGAGCGCTTTATGGCCAGAAAATTCCCACGTCACTATGGTATAGTTCTTTGGCAGGAGAGAATGTCTTGGAAAAAAACAGGTATGTGTTTCCCAGAGGGGATTCTGCAGGGGACACACCGGCCCCGACTGAAGAAGCACCATTCCGAAAAAATGGACGGTTAGGGTTGGGAGACAGGCCCGGGCCCGATGCAAATGCGCTTTGAGCGGTTGAAGGCTTTTGGGCCCCCCGGGGGCAGGATTTGGGATTCGTTTTAGTTAGGGCCCCCCAAAGGGGCCAAGTGTAGAGAAGGGGGGGAAAAAATTGTCTATAAAATTGGCAAAACCCAAAAAAAGTTTTAATGGCCGAAAAGGCCCACCGGTTGTGGCCCCTGCAACACCGGGGGGGAGTTTGGAAAGGGTCCATCGGGGACCTGATCTGAGACGATGTACCTAAAAAAGGGAAGTGGGACGTTCAAAGGGTTTCTCGGGTTTAGCAAAGCTGATGGTGCGGATCACCTGAGGGGCCTGGGGAAGGTGGCGTGGTTTTGGATTGGGGAGAAGATGAGAATATCGTCCAAGTAGCGAACCAGACATGAGTAGGGGCCTGAAAGTCTCTTGGACAAAATTTGAAAAAATGCGGGGGGTTGCAGAGACGAAAGCTAACCAAATACTAAATGGCCGTCCCGGTATTAAATCCCCTTTACCCCTTCATTGCCCTTCCCTAATGCGGGAAATTTAAAATTGTAGGCCCGGGGAGTCCGTTTGGAAAAAATTTCGCCCCACGCAGGCGGTCAAAGAGTTCAGAGATCAAGGGAAAAGGGAGGTTTTTTTATGGCAATTTTATTCAAGCCCCGATGTCGATCGGGGCGGAGAGACCCCTCTTTTTTCTCAAGAAAAGCCGGCCCCTGCCCCGAGACGGATTAAGGATAAATCCTTTCGGAGGTTCTCCTTGATGTTTTTAGACATGCCTTGTTCCCGGGTGGTAGGAGTAAACCCGGCCCTTGGGAGGAGTACAGCCAGGTTGGAGGTCAAAGGGACGTATAAGGCGGTGTGGAGGAAGGTTTGGCCCGTTCTCGAAAAGACATCAGCAAAGTCCCCGTATGGCGTAGGTAGACCCGGAGGAGGATGGGACTTCGGGGGAGCCAAAAGGAGCAGTTTCGGTTTTGACAGCAAGTGAGTGCACGCGGAACCCCCCGATGGGGCTTCACTGTGTCCAATCCAATGGGGGTATGGTCCTGCAGAGGGAGGCCCAGAAGAATTTCGAGGGGGACGAGGCAGGACAAGAAATTGCAAAGTTTCCTTTGAAGGGCCGAATTTTGCCCAAAAAGAGGGGGGCCGTACGGAAGCGGTTGTTTCCCTTAAAGGCAATCGCCATGACCGAGGGGGGAAACGAACATAGTTTCTGCAACGAATTTACAGGGAGACGAAAACCCGGTCACAAGTTGTGGGGTTTTGAAATTTCTGCCGATCCTGGTAATGAAGGCGGTGGCCTGAAAAAGGTGCTGTCGAAGTTTCCCAATATATAGGGCATGGGCAGAGGGGAGAGGCCGTTCTGGCACTAGGGGGCCTCTCCTTGAGCCCCGGTGCGGAAGTTTCCCCGGGGCACCGGACAGTCCCAATTTAAAAAAGGTAGAAAACGTCAAAAGAAGAAGCTGCTTCAGACGTCGCTGGGGAAAGTTCCTCCTGGGAAGGTGGGCTCTCGACCGATGGTTCTCTTCAGAGATCAGGGGAGGAAGAGGTGACCCCTGGAACGTGGGAGCCAAGGGGGGAAACGGGTGGACGGATGGTTTCCCCGTTGAAGGCGGAGTTTGTGCCTTTTGTGAGCGAATATCCCCTGGGTGGCTAAAGGATTAGGGTTATCCAAAAACAAAATGGTAGATCCCCAGGGCAGTTTTATCCTTGATTCGCCCGTGAGGTTGCCAAATTTTGCCCCCAACGCTTCGTTATTCCAGTCCAGCCCCAAGCGAGAGTGGAAATGATCGAATACTGACCCCACTGTGGTGTCGCCCGGGAAGCCGGGCAGTGCTGCGGCAGCCGAAAAAAGTTCGGCCTGGTTCTCGAAGATGTGCGGGAACCCCCGGGGGGAAGGTTTGGGGTCCACGTAGAGGATCCCCTCGATCCATAGTGGGTGCCCAAGCCCCAAAGGCTTCCAGACAAAAGGGTGATTATGAAGGCACCTTGGGTGCTTTAGGGAATTGGCGCTCCCCATCTTCGAGGTGGATGGGCAGGCTGATGAACCCTTGGACTTCTTGGGATTCCCTCGTAGCGAGAGGGAAGCGGCAGATGCAGGAGGGGGCCCCGAAGCCGGAGGGTAGAGCAATGGATGCCGGGAGCAAGGATGGGTGCAGAGGGGGCAGCCCCGGGGGAGGCGAGGGCGCAAGGGTTTTGGCTCATGGCCGCTAGTGGTCGATGCGTTTTACTTGTGGGTGACGCTGTAGTGACGTCCCGGAGATAGGCAGAGGTACCCCGGCGGAATCCTGGCCAGTCTTACTGAAAGGAGGAGGGATTTGCTGGGGAAGAAGCGATGATAGCTAGCCACGCCCGGGGGAAGGAACTAAGTGCCCCCGGTTTTTCACCGAGCCGCCCCAAAGCGGGATGGATTGCTGCGGGTGAGGCTCCGGGGCGTTACCCCACGTGGGTTTTTGGTGGCGGCGGGGTAAAGGTGGGACAAAACGTAATCCAGAGGCGTAGTCGGGGACAGGCAGAAGGTCAGGGCAGGCAGCAGAGGTTCGTAGTCAGAGACGGGCAGACGGTCAGGGCAGGCGGAAAAGGTAGAAAAACGTAAGCAAGCGGACTGGTACACGGGTAATCAAGACTGAACTCCAATACTCTCTAAACGCACCAAAAACACACCAACAGACTGGCACGAAGTGCTGGGGGTGGATACCTTAAATAGAACCAGCGCCCGACAATAGACCAATTATCTGGACGCTGGCCCTTTAAATTTAGAGAAGTCGGCGCCCGCGCGCCTAAAGCAGCAGCCACGCGCACGGCGGCCAGGAGCGGCGTTCACAGGAGCGCGGACGGGTAAGGGACGCGGCGCCGGGACCGGGACAGCAGGGGGAAGGTCGCGGGCAGCCGCAGCCGCCGCGCCGGACCCCCTGCGAGCAGGGTGACGGTCGCGGGGGGCAGCGGAGCCCGCGACCCCCGTGACAATTACCTTGGAAAGTTATTCTGCAGTGGACATTACATGGGGCAGTTACCTTACAACTGAGGTTAGATGAGGCAGTTACCTTACAGTAGACATTTCATGGGGCAGTTACCTTGCAGTGAATATAGGGCAGATAATTTGGAGTTGTGATTGCCTGGGGTAGTTACCTCGCAGTGAACTTTACCTAGTGATGTTACCCTGCAGTGGACATTACCTACAGCAGTTATCTTGCAGTGAACTGTACTTGGGGCCGTTACCCTGCAGTAACCATTACCTGGTGCAGTTACCTTGCTGTGGACATTACATGGGAAAGTAGCCCTGCCGTGGACATTACATGGGAAAGTAGCCCTGCCGTGGACAGTACATGGGGCAGTTATCTTGCTGTGGAAATTACCTGGTGCAGTTACCCTGCAGTAAATATTACCTGGGACAGTTACCTTGCAGTGGGCATTACCTGGGGCAGTTACCTTGCAGTGGGCATTACCTGGGGCAGTTACCTTGCTGTGGACATTACATGGGGCAGTGACCACTCAGTGGACATTACCTGGGGCAGTGACCCTGCAGTGAACATTACCCGGGGCAGTTACCTTGCAGTGGGCATTACCTGGGGCAGTTACCCTGCAGTGAACATAACTCGGGGCAGTTACCTTGCAGTGGACAGTACCCAGGGCATTTACCTTGCAGTGGACATTACCCGGGGCAGTTACCCTGCAGTGGACATTACCTGGTGGAGTAACCCTGCAGTGGACATTACCTAGGACAGTTACTTGCAGTGGGCATTACCTGGGGCAGTGACCTCTCAGTGGACATTACCTGGAGCAGTTACCCTGCAGTGAACATAACCCGGGGCAGTTACCTTGCAGTGGACATTACCCAGGGCAGTTACCTTGCAGTGGACATTACCTGGCAGAGTTACCCTGCTGCAGTGAACATTACCCGGGGCAGTTACCTTGCAGTGGACATTACCTGGCGGAGTTACCCTGCTGCAGTGAACATTACCCGGGGCAGTTACCTTGCAGTGCACATTACCCGGGGCAGTTACCTTGCAGTGCACATTACCCGGGACAGTTACCTTGCAGTGCACATTACCCGGGGCAGTTACCTTGCAGTGGACATTACCTACAGCAGTTATCTTGCAGTGAACTGTACTTGGGGCCGTTACCCTGCAGTAACCATTACCTGGGGCTTTTAGCTTGCAGTGGACAATACATGGTGCAGTTACCTTGCTGTGGACATTACATGGGAAAGTAGCCCTGCCGTGGACAGTACATGGGGCAGTTACCTTGCCGTGGAAATTACCTGGTGCAGTTACCCTGCAGTAAATATTACCTGGGACAGTTACCTTGCAGTGGGCATTACCTGGGGCAGTTACCTTGCAGTGGGCCTTACCGGGGGCAGTTACCTTGCTGTGGACATAACATGGGGCCGTGACCTCTCAGTGGACATTACCTGGGGCAGTTACCCTGCAGTGAACATAACCCGGGGCAGTTACCTTGCAGTGGGCATTACCTGGGGCAGTTACCCTGCAGTGAACATAACCCGGGGCAGTTACCTTGCAGTGGACATTACCCAGGGCAGTTACCTTGCAGTGGACATTACCCAGGGCAGTTACCTTGCAGTGGACATTACCTGGCGGAGTTACCCTGCTGCAGTGAACATTACCCGGGGCAGTTACCTTGCAGTGCACATTACCCGGGGCAGTTACCTTGCAGTGCACATTACCCGGGGCAGTTACCTTGCAGTGGACATTACCTACAGCAGTTATCTTGCAGTGAACTGTACTTGGGGCCGTTACCCTGCAGTAACCATTACCTGGGGCTTTTAGCTTGCAGTGGACAATACATGGTGCAGTTACCTTGCTGTGGACATTACATGGGAAAGTAGCCCTGCCGTGGACAGTACATGGGGCAGTTACCTTGCCGTGGAAATTACCTGGTGCAGTTACCCTGCAGTTAATATTACCTGGTACATTACCTTGCAGTGGGCATTACCTGGGGCAGTTACCTTGCAGTGGGCATTACCTGGGGCAGTTACCTTGCAGTGGGCATTACCTGGGGCAGTTACCTTGCTGTGGACATTACATGGGGCAGTGACCTCTCAGTGGACATTACCTGGGGCAGTTACCCTGCAGTGAACATAACCCGGGGCAGTTACCTTGCAGTGGGCATTACCTGGGGCAGTTACCCTGCAGTGAACATTACCCGGGGCATTTACCTTGCAGTGGACATTACCCGGGGCAGTTACCCTGCAGTGGACATTACCTGGTGGAGTAACCCTGCAGTGGACATTACCTAGGACAGTTACCTTGCAGTGGGCATTACCTGGGGCAGTGACCTCTCAGTGGACATTACCTGGAGCAGTTACCCTGCAGTGAACATAACCCGGGGCAGTTACCTTGCAGTGGGCATTACCCAAGGCAGTTACCTTGCAGTGGACATTACCCAAGGCAGTTACCCTGCTGCAGTGAACATTACCCGGGGCAGTTACCTTGCAGTGGACATTACCTGGCGGAGTTACCCTGCTGCAGTGTACAGTACCCGGGGCAGTTACCTTGCAGTGCACATTACCCGGGGCAGTTACCTTGCAGTGCACATTACCCGGGGCAGTTACCTTGCAGTGGACATTACCTACAGCAGTTATCTTGCAGTGAACTGTACTTGGGGCCGTTACCCTGCAGTAACCATTACCTGGGGCTTTTAGCTTGCAGTGGACAATACATGGTGCAGTTACCTTGCTGTGGACATTACATGGGAAAGTAGCCCTGCCGTGGACAGTACATGGGGCAGTTACCTTGCCGTGGAAATTACCTGGTGCAGTTACCCTGCAGTAAATATTACCTGGGACAGTTACCTTGCAGTGGGCATTACCTGGGGCAGTTACCTTGCAGTGGGCATTACCTGGGGCAGTTACCTTGCAGTGGACATTACATGGGGCAGTGACCTCTCAGTGGACATTACCTGGGGCAGTTACCCTGCAGTGAACATAACCCGGGGCAGTTACCTTGCAGTGGGCATTACCTGGGGCAGTTACCCTGCAGTGAACATAACCCGGGGCAGTTACCTGGCAGTGGACATTACCCAGGGCAGTTACCTTGCAGTGGACATTACCCGGGGCAGTTACCTTGCAGTGGACATTACCTAGGACAGTTACCTTGCAGTGGGCATTACCTGGGGCAGTGACCTCTCAGTGGACATTACCTGGAGCAGTTACCCTGCAGTGAACATAACCCGGGGCAGTTCCATTGCAGTGGACATTACCCAGGGCAGTTACCTTGCAGTGGACATTACCTGGCGGAGTTACCCTGGTGCAGTGCACATTCCCCGGGGCAGTTACCTTGCAGTGGACATTACCTGGCGGAGTTACCCTGCTGCAGTGAACATTACCCGGGGCAGTTACCTTGCAGTGCACATTACCCGGGGCAGTTACCTTGCAGTGGACATTACCTGGCGGAGTTTCCCTGCCGCAGACATTACCTGGGGCATTTACCTGTAAGTGCAGAGGTGCTGTGTCTGAATCACCGCGCCACTCTTGATGTTCCAGCAGCGTCCACCTCATTGATTGGCATCTGATGATACCGGGGCTCACGTTGAGAGCTTCTCTGTCCTGGTTCCAGGACTTAATCCACTTGCACAAGGGAAGTGTGCGCTCAGCACAACAAGGTACACAATATAGTGAGCACGGGCTGTGCTCTCCAGCCCTGCTAGATCAGCAGGGGCCATTATTCACCAGCATCAAGTGCTCATGTGCTTAACCCTTACTGGACAAGAAGATCTAGAGATTCCCTTACAATATTATCTCAGGACTCTGGGGCTTGGTGCTGGGGATCAATGTCCCTGGCGAGGACCATACAGCACAGATCCTGATCAATGATCAAATCTGTAAAGTCGAAGAAAGAAGACGGATATCAGTTCTGAGCTGTAGAGTCCATGTTGGGCGACCAAGATTAGGATGAACCACGTTGACTATTTCTACAGCCTAAATTGGGGAAAAGTCAATGGTGGAAATATGTGGTGTAGTATGGGATGTCTGTAGGATGAAGCTCTTTATCCAGTAGAGTATGGGATGTCTGTAGGATGAGGCTCTTTATCCAGTAGAGTATGGGATGTCTGTAGGATGAAGCTCTTTATCCAGTAGAGTATGGGATGTCTGTAGGATGAAGCTCTTTATCCAGTAGAGTATGGGATGTCTGTAGGATGAAGCTCTTTATCCAGTAGAGTATGGGATGTCTGTAGGATGAAGCTCTTTATCCAGTAGAGTATGGGATGTCTGTAGGATGAGGCTCT
>JAODAL010050948.1:0-27032 GCA_025379985.1 Phyllomedusa bahiana | reverse complement strand
ACCTGCACCTCAAAAACACTCCAGAATCCTCCGTTTTTTACGGGAAAACAACTCAAAACCTCTTGTTGCTCTTATCTTCTCGTCTGTCTAAACCCCGCTTACGGCCTCCCTCCTGTAAACCCCCCCTCTCCGATCTGTCCTGAAGCTGCAGCAGGCTCGTTTTTTTTTCCAGCCGCTAATGATGCCTTACCCGGGTGTCATCACTGCACGGTTGCCTACAAGTCAGGGAACAACAAAAAACTCATCACTCTCACTCATAAAGCTCCCAAAAAGTGTTAAAAATTTTTCCCCTTTTTTTGGGGGGGTTTTTTTGTTTGTTGTGTGTTTTGGTTAAAAATTAATATGGAATGGGGTTTAAAAAGATTAAGTGGGAAGTTTTTTGGAAAAATTAGGGGGTTGGGGAATAGAATTATTTTAAAAGGGGTGAGAAAAAATTTTTATTGGGGTAAGAATTTAAATTTAAAATTTTTAATTAGGAATTCATCTCATTTTCACCTTAACTGATATAGATGTTTAGAGGTACAGGTTATCCGAATTTAAGTAAAAAAACCCCATATTTATGTCACAGGCTGACCATTGTAAACTACACTTCTTGCCCTTCGTCTCCCGTACACCCTAATAGATTTTAAGCTCTTGCGGGCAGGCCCTCACCCCTGTGTCCATCTGTAAGTACTTTAATGTGTAATGCTGTACGTTTACCCCCAAATTGTAAAGTGCTGGGGAATATGTTGGCGCTATAAAATTAAAATTCTTTTATTATTATTTATTATTAAAAAAAAGGGTTAGGGGGTTTTGAGGCCCTTACAATGAGTAACATGAAATACCAAAATTTTTGTGTGGGGCGACACTCAATTGATTTTCTAAAGAAAATGGCTGCAATTAAAAGGTAAAAATAACCCCAAATTGTAAAATCAATGCAAGGGCACCAAGGTTTTCATGCTTGGAAAATCTTTTATTTACAATTTATGCGAGCTCCAAATAGAGAGTTACTCTTTAAAGTGACATAATAAACTGACGTTTCAGTCAGCGACCTTAATCATACATGTCACCGGTGTAGAAGGCAATGGAATGAGAAGCGCCCGTAGCCGTATAAAGGAATAAAGGCTTGACTAATTTAGCCTGAAATACAAATATAGGAAAATCCCGGCACATCGATATATAATACTCAACGGGAACAATCTTGTTAGGATATTTAAAAAAGGATCATGATAGGGGACAAAAAACAAATAGGAGTAGATTATGCAAAATTGGTACTACCCCCTATATCTTTGGATGCTCCTCAGCCCCATAGCCCCTTAGGCGGTATTTTTCCATACCTATTGGACCATTTATACCCCTGAAAATCCCAGGGGCCAGGCTCATCTACCAATCCAAATGAAAAAAAGAGATTTTTCACTCACCATTGTTGTACGGGGGGGGTTGCACGGAGAAAGAGAGTCCGGACATCTCTTATTGCATATAAAAGAAAGACGGTTTTACCCACAACTCCAATAGATTTAATTCTGATAAAAAACTTGTACTTTTTTAAAATTCCATTAAAAGAACCTAAGGGATGTCATTACTTAGCACAGCAAAAAATTTCACCGAGCGTTTCGGGGGTGCCCCCCTTATTCATGGGTGACGTCATTGTGACAAAAACTTCCTTATATAAACAAAAGAAAAAAGTCACATGATTGCCTTTAAAATAATGGGAAAAAAATTTAAAAACCCTTTTCTAGGTAAATTTTAGTTTGATTCTTTATTTGCTAAATTTTTTTCAAAAAAATTGTGCTTAAAAGCTTTAAAAAAAAAAATTTTATACATACCGTTGTTTTAATCCTAACGGAACCCTGGTTTTTTAAAGGAGTTGTCCCCTACAGAGTTTCAAGGATTATGATAAAAATCTTTTTCACCCCTGGTTCAGATGACAATTTGCTAAAGCCCATGCTTTATTCAACACTGTGTTTTCAGTTGCAAATTTAGATCAGATTAGCTCAAAAATTCGAAACTATTTAGAAGGCTTTTTTTTCCCCAAAAACAAAAGCCCTAATTACAGTGCTGTTTATTTTAGAAAATAAGCTTTTTTCTGTCCACACACAGGGCTCCCATGACCTGTGTGATACTCCCCGCTATCACATGAATAAACCAGGGGGGAGAGATTACACAGGACGGTTACTGAGGAACTGAAACAAAATCAAGTTCACATAGAAAAATTTTAAAGCTTTCACCCTAACCATAGAGGAAAAAACCTTTGGGACAAATGCATACTTGCCGTAAAGCAGGTGGGTGCCCCAACGAAAGGGTCCTTTATTGTTTTCCAATTTTTACATGGGATCTTATCTGTTTTAAACATACTTGGGGAAAAAATTCCCTTTTAGTGGGACTCGTCTTTAAACAAAACACGGTTACGGGAAAGCTTTTAAAAACTTATCATATGTGAAAAGTAACACCCAAAAACATAATATATAAAAAACGTTTCCATTGTAGGTTACAGTATGTAGGTTTTACAGTAAGAACCAAAAACCCGAAAACGCAGACATCTTTCTGATATCAAAAAAAAAACCTACCACCAATGTTTCCATGGCCCCCACGACAATTTTTTGAAGTCATGCAGGGGGAAAGAGCACGTTTACCTGCAAGTAATTAAAAATTTTTCACAAACATTAATTGGGGGAGATTTGCGAAAAAAATTGTTATTCTAAGCATGGTGGATATTTCCTTAAAAACCGGTTCCGTTAGGTTTTTAACAAGCGGGATAATATAATTTTTCATTATTGAAAGATAAGCACAATTTATTTAAAAAGTTTTTGCAGTAACTAACATTTAACAAACAAAAATTTTACCAGAACAAGTTTTTAATTTTCACTATGTATTTTAAAATGCATCATGTTCTTTCCTTTGTATTTCGGGTTTAAAGGAAGTTGTGTCACACTGACATCAACCAGAATAAGGGGGACCCCCCCCGAAAAGCTCGGTAATTGTTTTTCTGTGCTAATGACTGGGCACCGTTATGGTTCTTTTATTTTAATTAATAAAGCTAAAAATTTTTTATTCATGAATTGAATTATTGGGGTTGCTGGGGAATACCCTTTCCTCTACCCATATCCACTATTTCAACCCCGTCCCCTCTCAGATTTTACACTTTTTGTTGAGAAAGATCATCTGCTGAAACATCGACATTCAACATCTATGACATTCGGATTTTACCACTTATGCGTAACAGACCCTATTTATTTTTTTACCATTTACATACTTTTGTTTTGATATCACTAATAAAATTTTTTTCCATTGACTTATTTGGGGTGCTGTAAATTTTTTTTACATATTTGACTAGGGCTTAGCCAACGCTTTTCCACTTGAGCACCCTCCAAGAGCCCCCAAAATTAACCCTGGTGTGCATGACCTCTTTCTCTATCCTGTAATATGGACTGTCTTCCTTATTACAGTGAAAACATACATATATTTTAAATAAATTCTCTGACAGGAAAGATTCTGCTTCGTCCCTTCCAGCTTGGCTTCATTTACCAGTCTTGTACAATGAAGTAGAGATAAATGGGTTAATAGAGCCGATACCTTAGAGAAACAGGAAGGGAGCTCCTACTGTAAAATTCTCACTTTTCCTGGTTTTTTTTAAAATATCTTTGTTTAAAATGGCGTAGTCTTTTAATGAGTGAGGTAGAAAGTACTTTATTCTGCCTGTAGTTAGGGCCTACTGTAAATTTAATGTAGCTTTTCAGTGTAACAATTATTTGTAAACTATTATACATGATTCTATGTCAGAATGTTGTAAAGTATCCATATATATCGTATAATGTATTCAGTTTTATATTTTACAATAACATACATTCTCCAGTGCATTCAATTTACTTTGTCAAAGACAAGAACTATACCGCCAGGTACATATAACAAGATGACGGAAAAGATGTATGAAATAATACAGACAGCAATGTAAAATTGAAAAAAAATTAGCTTTTGCATTACCTAGCAGGATAGACTATCACACAAAAACGTGTTAGAGACTATCCATTTAGATAATGCACAAGTTATGTTTGTATCTGTTTTACATCAAACTATATATTTACATTTTTAGACAGATCTTTACCAGTTTTGTTACATACCTGTACACCTGGCTACATATGTCCGGTCTTTGACAAAGTAAATTGCATACACTGGAGCATATATGTTAACTTAAAAAAACAAAACTGAATAATAGTGACTAAATATAAAATAAAATTAAAAAATAAACAACTTAATAGCTGAATTCAGCAAATCGGCATGTACCGCGTTATCACGGTGGTTGAAATATTCAGCCAATCAGCATGCACATTTCAAAAAGCGTGGCTGACAAAAAGCAGTGAGAATTCATGCTTTAGGAGTGCACATGATTGGCTGAATAATCCAGCTGACTGCTTGGTGCTCATAATGATGGCTCCTCACAATGTCTCTGGCAAATGCTGCTTAGAGGTATATTGTAATGTGCGGCTGTATATAAAGTTAGAATGGCTATTGAGAGGCCTTGGTAAAAGCGAACAATTGCAACTTGAGGCCATTCCAAATTGGGGTTTACTATACATATCGGAAAAAGCTACTGGTTTAAGCATATTAATAGGACTCTATTCACCCGATGGAAGAGAGCATCCTTTAGATTTCCACCAGACACATATACCATATTTTCAAGCGTATAAAAAAGTGCAGCAGACTATACTGGGTAAAAAAAGGAAGCTGCAGAACTGTTCAAGGGTCCCATCTTTCAGGGAGTCACCTTCACCCAGGAGACTTTCTCATTTGGGAATGTTCTATTCTTATTTCTGTGTGCATTAAAGGGATGGTACAGGTTAGAATTTTACTTTAAATTTGTGCTGCTGCTGTATAACTTAAAAGTCATACTTACTTTCCCACTCAGCTTCATTCTGGTGCTGACTCTGCTTGGTCCCTCTGACTCTGCGCTGACTATGCCTGGTCTTCTATTGATTTCCTGGTGGCGGCAGTTGGAACTTCACCACTTTAACCACTGATTGGCTGCAAGCGCCATGTGTTTTTTTTCCTGATATCACCATTCAAAGATTTTACTTTCAAATATTGATGTGAGGAAAAGATATCTAATTGCTGTCGCCAATCAGCTACTGCAGCAGTGACATTCTGACTGCTGTAGCCAATCAACTGCTGCAGTGGTGACATTCTGACTGCTGTAGCCAATCAACTGCTGCAGTGGTGACATTCTGACTGCTGTAGCCAATCAACTGCTGCAGTAGTGAAATCATGACTGCTTTAGCCAATCAACTGCTGCAGTGTTGACATTCTGACTGCTGTAGCCAATCAACTGCTGCAGTGATGACAATCTAACTGCTTTAGCCAATCAGCTGCAGCAGCGGTGACAATCTGACTGCCAGGAGTAAAGCAAGGGATCTAAAAAAAGGGGTAGAAGGGAAGTAAATATGACTTAAATCATGACAATTTAAAGTAAAAGTTTAATCTGGACAACTTATTAAACACATGTTTTTGCAAGAGACTTCATTTTAGTGAAATCTTTTTGCATTGGATTGCAGTAATTAAAAAATTTTTAAAAACATAGTGGGGAGGGGTTTAAACCACCGGGTCTATGAGGGGAGCAGGGGCTGGCATGGTAGGCCCACTGTTGGACTTTCATTGATGTGCTTGGTGGCAGTTGACCATGCTGTAGGTAAGTTCCTATGACTAAAAAAAAAGTTGCTTAAACCACGGGAAAAAGGGATTACATTGTGAAAGAAGCCCCTGAGAGATTATTGTAGTCTGTGGGAAGGGAGGTTGGACTGCTGGCTTAAAGGGGAGTTGGGGCTGCAGAGAACATGAGGGAATACTTGAGAGTGGGAAGAAGGTTGTGTGTTTCCTTCCTTTACAGTGGGAATAGCCGGGGAAGAGGTGAGGCTCAAGATACTTAGGGGGGGACTTTGTTTTTTTAGAATTCCTTCTCTACATTTTGATTCCTACATGGGGCCAGGACATCAGTGTTTTAATGTGTGAGAAAGAATCTATTTGGCTATGTTCACACGGTTTAAAAATTGGACGTATTTCAGTGTAATTACGCCCGGAGTGCGAAAATTTACGGTGGAATACGTCCAACATTAGGGTAATCCCAGTTCTCATAGAGAATTTTTATTCTCTCCTCTTCCGCCGGGAACCCGCCGGGCGGGGAGATAATTGACATGTGAATTACTAGCGGGTAACGCCCGCGGGGTAAGAAGTTAGGGGCCGGGCGGGGGAGCCGGCCCCCCCACCCGGGCCAAAAGGGCGTAATTGCGGAGCGTAATTTACCCCCTCTTTAAGCCGTTAAAACCTACCCTTACGTTTTTATAGCCCCCATAAAACATCAATTTCTAACCCCAAAGAAAAAAATTCGAAAACAAAAAGCCTTTTTTTTCATCTCGCCCAAAGAACGGATTAGACACCCCTTTTCCCCAAGGAAGTTATGGATGAATGTACATAAATACCTCTATTCAATCATACCTTAACACAGTCTTTTCTTCCCTTTGACCAATTTTCTTAATTTTAATAATTTTTTAATAGTCATATGGGGGTTTTTAAGAAGGGAAAATCTTTGCGTTTCCCCAAATTTGATTTCCTAATTTAGAATATTCCCCCTTATGTAAAGGTATCATATAATTACAGAAAACTGTTTTTTTCCTCTCACATACCCCCAATATGCAGTTTTTCCATTGACTATTCACTGACATCTCTGTTCTTCTGTGTTCTCACTTTCTTCATGGAATCATTGACAGACAAGGGTATTGAATTTATAGAGGACCTCTTTGATGTCTCTAAATCAAAATCATTTGCCACACTGAAGGATACTTTCAACTTTATTAACTCGGACTACCAAAGGTACTTATAAATTCACCACTTATATTGCCAGGCAATTATATTATTCTCTGCCCACTCCTGTAGCTGCTTTTCTTAATTCTGCATTATCTAAAGATATTAAGATATTGTATGATGTCCTGTCAAATAATGTTACACTAAGAATATTTTGGGGAGAGGACTTTGACACAGTCTTTTTGGAGGCAAAGTGCTATCATTTACCAGGCACATAGGTCATCTGTTTGTGCAAGCCCCAGAGAACAATTTTAAAAATTACTTCCTAAATGGTACTTACATCCCCCTTATACTATCATACTATACTATAAGATAAAAGTTAAAATAGGGACAAAACATGGTAGAGACAGCAGAAATGCTGACGGATTTTGACCAAAACTTCTTCTTACTCTTAGCGTATGAAATTCATTGGTGCTTCAAGATACAATGTCCTCAGGATTAAAAATTTTTAGTATAAATGGTCTTTCCTCGACATTGGTTTTAAATGTCGCACTTTCCAACAATTATAAATTAACATTTTAGTAAAACCCATTTGTAATTTTGAAAGTACTGCAATATTGTTGGCTAGTAGAACCTCTCTACTTTTTAGGTGAAAATATAGTCCTTTTCTCTTTTCAGTGAGGATGAGCGGGTTTTTTTGGGGCACCAGGTGAAGTTGGCCCCATTTTCATTTTTTCCTAGCACAGTGCCTTGTTATTCGGCCCCCTTGAACTTTTCATCCTTTTGCCACATTTCAGGCTTCAAACAAAATTTTATGTTTTTGTGAAGAATCAACAATGAACACAAAGTGAATGGAATGAAATTTATTGGTATTTTTAAAAAGTTTTTAAAAAAAAAAAACAAAAAAAACCCCGAAAAAAATGGGCGTGCAAAATTTCGGCCCCCTTTACTTTTAGTGCAGCAAACTCATCCAAAAGTTCAGTGAGGATCCTTAATGATCCAATGTTTTTTCCTAAAGATGATGATGATAATAAAATCCCCAGCATTAATCAAGTCTCCGAATAAAGCACCTGCTCTTGTAGTCTCAGGGTTCTGTTTAAAAAGGGAGAGGCATCATGAAGACCCGGAAACTCACCAGGCAGGTCCTTGAACTGTTTGGATTAAAGCCGATTTGGATACAAAAAGTTTCCCCAAAATTTAAACACCCAGGACACGTGCAAGCTCATTTGAAATGGGGAAAGGATACAGACCATGCAAATCTACAAACCCGGCTGTCCCCCTAAACTTTCATCTAAACAAGGAGAAAAAGATCAGAGATGCAGCCCCGAGCCATGACACTCTGGATGAACTGCAGAGATCTTCAGCTGAGGTGGGAGAGTCTGTCCATAGGACAACAATCAGTCGTACACTGCACAAATCTGGCCTTTATGGAAGAGTGGCAATTACCAGTTACGGTTTCAACATACAACGGTTGCCATGGAACCAATTAATGTCTGATGGAGGGACCACTGTATTGCAAGTTAAGAAGCATAAATAAAGAGTCTTAAAACCAATCAAAACATGGAAAAATAAATTGCTCACCTATTTGCAATACTAAATATGCCACACTAATCTGC
This sequence comes from Phyllomedusa bahiana, assembly GCA_025379985.1. Classification (NCBI taxonomy): domain Eukaryota; kingdom Metazoa; phylum Chordata; class Amphibia; order Anura; family Hylidae; genus Phyllomedusa; species Phyllomedusa bahiana. The sequence continues at coordinate 18,648 of JAODAL010050948.1, read as the reverse complement.
GGGATCCTCCAACTGCACACATACAAAAAGCATGCTTTTTTTTTATTTATTTTTTTATTTGTGGCCTTGTAGGACCTTGCGGCTTAGTGTGGCATCTGTAGTATTGGAAACAGTTGAAAAATTAACTTTTCCATGTTTTAATTTGTTTTAAGATACTTTATTATGCAGCTTCACTTGCATTATTTCTTATTCTATGAATGAGAACCAGCGTTGTTTAAAATGCGCCAGCGTTTTTCGGCTGTCCCTACCATGTTTTGTCCATAGTTTAACGTTTGGATGGAATAAACACAAGTTTTATCTTATGATGATTGCTAGATCTTTCACAAATTGTGATGCAATTCTCTACACTGTCCAGGGTGTTTCTGTGCATTCCCCGTATACAGTGGTGAGCTGGCTCCACTTGTTTCGCTTGTCAGAACATCCCTAAAGTCTAGAGAACAGGTTAATGTGAAGAACCTGTAACAACATTTTTGATACCAGTGCCTAAAAGTTGTGCTCCACCAGGGATAGCAATCAAGCCTAGTTGAGCAGTATCATTACATATTCATCATGACGCCTATCAGTAACATCTCCATCTCCTTGACTTTGACCATACATACAGCACAAGCAGGTAATTCAGTTCTTTTTTTGTATAATAAAGAGGCAGCTCTGAGTCGACACCTTTTGAAACCATAACTTGCAAACTATTCCAATTAGACTGTGCACTTAGACTTCCTTCACATAACCTACATCAGAAAATCCAATCATTGTTGTTCTGTTTCTGAATGGTTCTATCCTAAATAAACTTTTTTTTTTTATCAGCACCTCTGATAGTGTAGGGCAGATAAGAGGTTAATAATTGCACTATTAAGGTCTATGGAAGTTAATGGGTAATGGTCTAGGACACAGTAGGAGTTACTGCTTGTATCCCTGGTGCTATAAGGATAACCCAGGGTCAATAACCAAAACCCCGGGGGTCTAGGGCAGTGGGAAGGTTGACCAAAATCCCTGGGTAGTAAGGGTAAATCTTCCATACACGGGATCCAATGTGCTCTTACCTTGCCGTCACTTCCAATTTCCTGTGCACTGAACTATAAAGATGACTGAACGGTCCAGTTCTCTCTCAGGACAGCATGTTTCCTGAACAGTCCTGCCCAACATGTAACTGGCCAAGCTCCGGGAGTTTGCACCTGCAGATTTTCAACCTTTAAGCTGTGTGACCATGCCATTTGTGCAGTGTCATTGGTGAAATACCAACTAGAAGGTATGGGAGTGAAGTACCAGCCATGCGAGAGGGTACTAGTGGACAGTGAGGCTGGAGGAGTATCAATGGGAATTCTCTATGAGAACTATGGATTGCGCCTCGCTCCCCCGACCCCCACACATACAATACGATCATATCGTACGCACGGGGAGATAAGCGGCATAAGTAATGCATGTCTATGGGGCAGACAAGCTGGCCCGTACGCGCGTATTAGTGCGAGCTCCCGAAACACATGATGTACTGCGGCGCCAGTACATCGTGTGAACATACCCTTAGGCTCCAGCTGCTCATTTTTATTTTATTAATTTCAAGGCTGACTACCCAATTAACATTTAATTTGCACATGACACATCAGTGATTACAACTTAACCCACTCCAACATCCACATACCAGATACTCTCCTTTGATGTTGAATTTCCTTTTTCAGTGGCACACACCAAACAGTAGTATGCGTATCAATCCTACCCTAATGATTCATTGCTGGTCCGCAGGTCATGTTTTTTTGCCTCCTGCCACGAAGTGTCAAATCAGCAATACAGGAGATCTAAATCAGGGACATGTTGCCACTGGGTACGTAACATGGGTATACGACTTTCTACAATCTCAACCAAACCACTTGATAATGGACAGCATGAAATTGATGCAGGATTTCCTGGTTCCAGCAATTTTTAATTTTTTTTTTACCCTGAAAACCTATGGCGCTCCAGAATATAAATTAAAAAAAAAGTAGATGTGGTATGGGGAGGAGTCCAGAGAAAAAGTCCAATGTGCAGCTTCTACCTGACAGTTCAGCTCACCTTGACAGCCAGCCAATCACATTTTTTTGGCTCAATTTCTATTCTTTTCCTTCCCGCCTTTCAAGAGCCATAACTTTTCCATCCTCAAAGATGAGGGCTTGTTTTTGCAGCACAAGATGTACTTCTGAATGATGTAATTGTTAGTACCATATAAGGTACGAAGAACCATTTCTAAAGAGGGTGAGATGTGGAGAGAAAAAGGGGGGAGGAGGAGGAAGTGCAATGTTTTTGGGGATTTTGTTTTTACAGGGCTTTTTTTTGAAGCGTGACCTGGTTAGAGGTGTTTTTTAAAGTGTATTTTGTAAAATCCTATCCCCATGGTTGCCGATGGAGATTTTTATGAGCAAAAAAAGGCTCAACAATTGACTACATTTATTTTTACGGCTGTAATTGCGTCCAAAAAAAGGGCTCACAATCACGGTTGTAAAATACACTTCAGGTGAACAAGGTGTATTTTACATGATAGTCAATGAAGGAAGATGTGAAGCTGGGGCCATTTTTTTCCACACGTAATACGCCCTCTTCAGGTATATATACACAGCGTTTTTAGTCTTTTTTTTACCACATTTAATGTGCTGAAAAACAGCCTCTGACAAGCTTCAAATCTTACTTCATTGAATGTAAAATACGCTTTGTTCACATGTGTCATTGCTAGACTTTTTTGGACACAAATAAAAATCCCCATGGGAAACTGGGGATAGGATTTTTCAAAATGCGCTTTGAAAACCGCCTCTAATAAGACATTTGTTGAAGCATAAATTTACAGTTAAAAAAACGCTGTGTGAAAATAGCCGTACTCTTCGGTTTAAATCATGGGTTACCTGTATTTTGCAGGTTGATACGATTGTAGCAAAGCCAAATATGTAGGGTTTTCTTTGTATCTTTTACGGTACTAAAACACACACACCATTTCTAACATTTGCGCTGCAGCTCCATATTCTGCGACCAATAGCTTTTTTTGTTTTGTACTGCCTTCTATGGGCCTAAGTAAAGGGCATTTTTATGGGCTGAAGTGTCTTTTTTTTTTATAGGTACTGCTTTGGAACACATGACTTCTTGATAATTTTTTTTTTCCAATTTTTAGGAGTTGTGAAGTGACAAAAAAAAAACCACTGCAATTTTGGCAGTTTGTATTTTTTTTCTACAGTGCTCAGCATATGGGATGTTTTACTAAAATTGGACTTTTGAAGACAGTGATACCAATTATGGGTCATTTGTGAAACAGCAATTTCAACTGTTAGTTTTTCATATTTAAATTTTTTTAATTTTATATATTAACATTTAGCCCTCTAAGGCTATGTTCACATGGCTTAAAGGGGTTGTCTCACTACGAAGATTATAGTTGAAAATGTGGGGACCAAAAATCTAAGGATGTACATCCTTGGTTACTATTGGCAAAGTGCTACGGTTTTAGAGAACGGGCTGGTGTACATGTGCTTAGCAACGGTGTTTGTTTACTGGTCAGGGAAGCATTCTGTCCTGCCCAGGTCATGCACATGCAAAGGAAAGGCAGTTAAGAGGAGAGGCAGGGATGTGTGTATTGGCAGGCAAGGAGGAGAAGTAGTGAAGAGGATACAATACACAACCCCCCTGCATGTCCTCTCACTGCTTCTCCTCCTTGACCAGTAAATAAACACCGTTGCTAAGCACATGTAAACCAGCCCGTTCTCTAAAACCGTAGCGCTTTGCCAATAGTAACCAAGGACGTACATCCTTAGATTTTTGGTCCCCACATTTTCAACTATGATCTTCGTAGTGAGACAACCCCTTTAAAGTAAGGCTTATCTTGCGAATTACGGGCTGAAATACGTCCCAGTCATTACGGTAATCCACAGTTCTCCTAGAGAACTATGGATTACGGCTCCTCTCCCCGCTCGCACAATACTCTGTGGGACGAGAAGTGACATGTCAATTATTCATGGCATATACGCACCGTGGATAATGAATTTCTATGGGGCCGGCCCCCCTGTACCCGCACACACTGCGTGTTTGCGAGCCAAAATATGTCCTGCAATTACTGCAGTGTGAACATAGCCTAGTTCTCTAATGGTCAAGTACCCCTAGGCTATGTTCACACTGCAGTAATTGCAGGACATGGAACAGGGCAACCTCCTTTCCCTGCTGTTAGCGGCATGTGTCAGCTGGAATTAGCAGCTGACACTCGCCACCTCTGGTGCAGGATTACGTAAGCTTGGTACATAGGGCTTTACCAACAAGTGGTACCAGTACAGCCATTGTCATTAAGGGGTTAAAATGAGTTGTTGACCTACTTTAAAGATATTAAAACAGTTTAATTCCAGTCCTCAAGACCCATCAACCGGTCAAGTTTTCAGGATTTCCTCAGTATTGCATAGGTGACATTGTCAGGTCATTCTGCGGGAGATCCTGAAAACATGACTCGTTAGTGGGTCTTGGACTGGATTTGAGAAACACTGTACTAAAAGCTCATGGGGCCCTAGTGAACCAGGGAAGTGGGGGGCAGGAAAACACTTACCGTCTTCCAGACTCTGGCTCCAAGACCACACTGGTCTTCTGTTGACAAATCACTTTCAAATGGGGAGGTCACTGGCAGTTGCAGATTGGTAAAGGGACCACTGCAGCCAGAGATGATCACTTCCAAGCCCTGATGTAAAAAAAGTAGCAAGTGCTGGCTACAGCAGTGATGCTCTCACTCAGAAGTGTCCATGTCAAAAGATGGCACTTGAACCGAAGGATAGTTTTTTTTTTTTAATTTAATGGGGGCCCGGGAGCAGTTCATATGATTTTTGAAAGGAGGTAGAAACATTTACATTGACAAGTCTGTCCCATGTTTAGCAAAAGATAAAGAGCTGTCAGGCTGCATCAGACCTGCCTCCTAGCCACAGTGGCTTTGTCCCATAACTATTGTAGCTTTCTGGTATGTTTTGGCAACATAAAAACCCAGCAAGATCCCCATTAAAGGTAAGCAAATAGTTTACATTATGGGCAGGTTGCTGAATTAAAAACATACAGGCCCCCATAAACATGAGAATAGCTGGCCAAACCCATCGCGACCAAACGCAAAGTGTACAAGAGCCTCTAGACATCCAATTTTTGTTCACTATAGAGATATGAGCAACTGGAGGGAAAAAAAAAACCCACAACCTTACTTCACATGAAGCAGTCGACAGCTTCTTGATGCGTAAGCCACATGCAGCATGAAATAGCTATAGGAATAGGTGTTTTTACTTCCAACCAACCAGGCAAAGTGATGCTTTGAAACGGAACAGGTCAAGGAAGAACAGTCCAATGTGCCGCTTCTCAGCCAAGCTGAACAGGTCTCTCCCTGTTTGCAAGAAGTTAAGCCAAACCAGGCAAGAAGGTGCATAGTGGACTCTTCGCCTTTGGCCAGTACTCTTCCCATGTCTGGCCCGGTTTCAAAGTATAGTGGTTGAGTAACACATTATAGTGAAAGGAAAGCCTAAGGGAATTTCATGCAGCAACTGAAAGTTCCCTTTAAGCTAACAAGTCACAATATAAACATGCAAGCAACTGGTTTCCACAGATGAAAAATTAATGTCTAGGTCTCCTTAAATAACTAATCATTGAAAGTGATATAAAATGTGTAAACATCAAAGTGACATTATGTACAAAAAGTTTAATTGAAATACTTGTATAAAAAAATATGATCTCCATACATTTCACACTGTTAAAGAAAAAAAAAATACAAATCATAAACAAGCTGCACAAAATGCAGCCAGATCACAACACAGCTAATAAATTAAGGTCATGACTCTGCCACGTCCTCCCAGAGCCACTGCATGGAGACTAATGCCAATAATTTAAAATCCTGTCAAAAAAAAAAAAAAAAAAAAAAAAAAAAAAGCATAAAATTTAAATGTCTGGTAACCATACCAGATAAAGGCAAAAGAACCAACTCTGACAAGTCAGTAATTCTATTTTCCTTAAATTAGACTTTATACAACAATTATCCATCTAAAACAGACTTGCTAGAGTCATGGAAAGAAGGGAAGATGACGTGACTGGAATGCAGAGGAGTCACTTGTTTGGTTCCTTAAGACTCCATTCAGTAAGGTAAGGTGTGAAGGGGGCTCTCAGAACAGTGTAAAGCACAGTGTTGGAGAAATTCTAGACAAATAAATTAAACAAATAAATAGTGAGAAATTGTCTAAATCTAGCAATAAATAACTATAGTACACAAAATTAAATATGGATAAAGTAAGAGTCCTTGAATATTGCATTGATTGTGCATATAACATGCCCATTCATACTTAAGACCTGTGGGGTTAACAAAGGTTGGGAAAGTTGAGGAGAAATGGTCCTGCGTTGCCCAGTGGTAGAGATGAAAAGGGAAACGTTAAAGAGAAAAAAAAAAAAAAAAAATGCACCCTGCATTCCTGCTCAAAATGACCATACAGCAGACATGTAGTACATTGTAACAGAGGGTTCATGCACTCATCACATTAAGAATCATGTCTAAAGTCCACTGAGCAATGTGTGACTACAGCACGTGCGGTTCCAAACGGCGCATGGGGGCCGAGCAAGGCCCATGTTTACTACGTGGACCTTCATTGGAGATGCACAGCTCCAGGTAAAAAAAAAAAAAAAAGTAACAGAATAAGAAGTCCCACTGAAGCAGCTTTCAAAAAGGCACTCAAAGCAAATAAAAATCTAGTTCAGGCTCTATGAGAGCAAAACAGTATACTATGTACTCAAGGAGGTCACTGCTTCATGTCAGTATAGTCAGTTTAGTGTAAGCATTGGCCCACAACTCTCAGACCCTCACGTCAAAGTCTCATTCCAGGGAGAACTGCAAAATGGAAAAAAAAAAAAAAAAGTCCTGTATAAAGGGTTAACTAGAATAGTGAATGTTTGCACCCTCCAGGGTAGTGTTGGCAGCAGCACGCCCTTCTGCTTGGTGCTCCCCTTCCGTCGTTTACAGGCTCTCGTTGCTCGAGCTTGTGCTAGATGAGTCGGTGTCAATTGTCCTTAGTCTTAAATCACAGTCCTCCGACTTGGCTAGGTCACATTTACACATCCAAGGATGATCGAAGATTTGTTCTAGGGTTGGTCGGTCGGAAGGCCTCAGGGAAAGGCACCATTTGATGAGCTGTTGGCATTCTGCAAGGAACAGAAACAACTATGACAACCTGGACCAGCGCAAACCGAGCCATGACAGCGACAACATTGGCGATCTGTACCCACCTGGAGAAATTCTCCTCCTGAAGTAGAGCCGCACACGCAAGATCTCCTCATCCTGCTCGAAGGGAATATCCCCGCACACCATGTCGTACAACAGGACGCCAAGGGACCACACCGTGGCAGATCTTCCATGGTACCGGTGGTATCTCACCCACTCTGGGGGGCTGTAAACCCTTGTACCTACAAACAAAAGGAGGCTTTAGTCCCAATCCCATAAAAGCAGTGAACTCCAAGCGGCCCCCCTCCCCCAATCTAGTGCAATGAGCAGCCCTGTGTGCATCAGCTGTTTACTAGGTTCCCTTTCAAGCACCACGTGCCGTCTACAGCACCGCTCCAAAAATAGACACAAAGGGAGGAGGTGGGGGCTTCTTAGCGCAGCTCCCCTCCCCCACCAGGCAGCTCCCTCGCTTCTCGACCGTTCCTTGGATACCAAACAAAACCTGGCGGGCGTCACGTGAGCGCGCGGCTCGGGTTTCACAACAAACAGATGTGAAGGCGCTGAGCCCGCCCCCAGCCATCACTCATTGCCGGCGAGGGCAGCCCTGCAATGCAGATACGGGGCCCACACGCAGGGGGGCGCGGGACGTACCATCGAAGTCCGTGTACACCGTGTCCTTCAGCAGCGCCCCCGAGCCGAAGTCGATGAGCTTGAGCTCGCCGCTGCGCAGGTCCACCAGCAGGTTCTCGTCCTTGATGTCCCGGTGCACCACGCCGCAGCTGTAGCAGTGACGCACCGCCTCCAGCACCTGGCGGAAGAAGCCCCGCGCCGTCTCCTCGTCCAGCGCCCCCTTCTCCGTAATAAAGTCGAACAAGTCCTTCACCGGCTCCGGCCTCTCCATCACGATGAGGAAGCCGTCCGCTCGCTCGTACCAGTCCAGCAGCTTGATGACCCCTCGGAAGCCGGAGCCCACCTTCTTCAGCAGCACGATCTCCAGCGGCACCATGACTCCGTTCTAGAGGGGAGAAGAGGCAGCCGTCAGCCCCCGCCTCAGCACAGCCCGCAGTCACCCGCCAAACCCCAGCGCGCGCTACTCACCAGCGTGCCCCAGTCCGTCACCCGCTCCTTGGAGACGTGCTTGACGGCCACCTGAGGGGAGACAAGGCGGGTCAGTACCCGGCACACACAGCAGCTGCCCCAGCCCTGCCCGCAACACACAGCCGGCAACTCACCGGTAGCCCGTCCGCAATCCTGCTGCCCGAATACACCGTGCCGAAGCCGCCGCTGCCCAGCACGGAGCCCACCTGGTACACCTTCTCAAAGGGCTCCCGCTCCGCTTTCACTGGGGAAAATACAAAGCAGTCATGAGTACGTGCCTGGCCGGTAACGCATGGCCGAGCCCACCCGGCGTCGGCAGCGCTCCTACCTGGCTGCAGGATTTTCACCGGTAGATGGTCCATGCTGCTGGGGGTGCAGATATGAGCCAGGGAGCCGAATTTAGACAGGAGCATCTTCAGTCAGAGCCGATAGAACGCGGGAAAAGCAGCACAGTCCCAATGCCGGCGTCCTCTCGTCACGTCAGTCCACAGCGGCTTGTGCCTCACACGGCAATATCCATTGAGCTCTGGCCAGGAATGTCCAGTGAATACAAGTCAATCCCCGGCGCGGTAATAGATGTGTGATTAGCAGCAGCCACACGCCGCCCTCCCCAGTTCTGAGCTCAATTACTGACAGACCTGCCTCTTAACTCCTAGTATTTTGGTACTGGCCGCTGCTCCGAGTGATATCCCTCCGCGCTCGGCTTCAGGGGAACACCTACGTGTCCAGCGGCGCCTCGGTGATCTTCAAAGGAGTCCCCAGTAAATTCGTCGCAGGCAGATAACTTGTCCTTGGTGTCAATTTCTCAGAGAAGTGCGTCCGCCCGGGAGATAAAGGAATTGTTTCTAGTGCGCACTATTTACTAGTAGTAGCTAGACGCACGGAAGGTTACATGTCTGAAAACGTAGTCATACGCTCTCTCACATTAGCAAGTAGAAACGTTTATTTACATATTTATGTAGTGACGGCTTCGCCAATGGCTGACCCGCATGTAGATTTCGATATCCCACCGCCGCCAATAGGCGCAGGACTGTTTTGCATATGCATGAGGTGAAGCAGGGGCGTTGGGCGGGAATTCCTCGGCGCGCTTTTTCTCCCCCCGTTCCTGGCAGCGCTGGGAAAGGTCAGAGAAGCTGAGACACTGCGTCTGAGGGAAGGTGGGAGGAGGAGACGTGCTCTATGCCAATTACACAGTGCACCAAAATCACCATGCTGCCTGCGCCCTGACAAGTGTACAAGCTGCAGCACAAGCAGCCATGTTTCCTCCGCTTACTATGCAGCGTACTAGCACGCACTCGCTTGTAGTAGACCCAGCAGCCATGATGCTGCTGGCTACAGTGCAACATAGCAGGTATAGGGAGAATCCAGAGCACGTACGCGGCTTCTGCTAGAAGTAAAGCATGCGACAGACGCGGGAATGACTCCTTTGGAGGAGGACGTGTCAAGCCTTTATTACAGGCGCCGCTGCTCCACGCATTGGCCACTAGGGGCGCCAGCTAGCCAGGCAGTGAGTGACTGAGCTGCTATAAAGCATACCATTATGGCTCGGGGAGAGCCGCTGTTAATGCAGCTGAAATGTCTCACATATTTTACGGGGGGAATGCTGCTCGTGAGGTCGTACGAGGACACTATACTGGAGACATTAGGGGAGAAGTGCGTTTTATAGCATGCTGCCTCCATGTCTACATGTTCTGTATCCATGTCAATGTAACAAAGAAGCGTCTTGTGAGGGATCGCATGAAGGAAGGGACTAATTACACGGGCAGTTATGAGGTGCTGAGGTACCAGTGATTCTGAAACACACATGGTTGTTTTTTTTTTTCTTTCAATAAAAATGATTTTAACATGAGGTAAATCTGAGGTGAATTGTGCAGCTGTTTCGACTTAGCAGAATAGAAGTATAAGGAGCTGTAGTCCACCACCAAAAAAGCAAAAAATTCAGCACTAGCAAAAATCCAATCTTTCATTTCTAATCCCTTAAAAAAGTAATTCAAATTAGGCAAAGAGCGCTATCGTGTTTCAGGTTATGGACCCTTTGTTGTAGTATGCGCCAACGTAGTAGACAGGACAATTTAAAATAAACAGACGTATTTAACCCGCAATTATGCCGTGTGCACGGGAGCTCGCCGGCCCCATAGACATTCATTATTCTCGGTGCGTATACGCCGTGAATAATTGACATGTCACTTCTCTCCCCGCTCGCCGTATTGTACGAGCAGGGAGAGGAGACGTAATCCATAGTTCTCTATGAGAACTGTGCATTACCGTAATGACTGGGACATATTTCAGCCCGTAATTCATGCAGTACGGTGCGAATTACGGGCTGAAATACATCCCAAAATAAGCCATATGAACATAGGCTAAGAGGCCGTTCACATGGCGTTTTAGGACCCATTTTGGATCTGAAAATCGCATCCAAAAACGCAGCGGCGATCGGAACCTAAACAGTTCCAACACGTATCCAACACACAGCTGCATGTTGGATGCAGCAGGATTGAACCCTATAGTTTTAAATAGGGCTCTTGCTGTGTCTTTCGGACCAAGAATTAACATGTCACTTCTTGGAATGCATCCAAAAGACGGATCTGAAAGACGCAGTGAGACACGCATCGGCGACCACTCGTCTAAACGCCGATGTGTGTTTCATAGTAAAAGCAATGTAAATCACATTGCACATTATTAGATACGTGTTTGGGTCTGTTTAGGCTATGTTCACACAGCTTATTTAAGAACGTATTTACGTCAGATTGCCGATCGTAAATCCGTTCCAAAATCAGTTGCAAATAAGTGTCACTTAGTGTGGCACGTATTTCGCGACGGATTTACAATCCCCATTCATTATATAGGGTAAATCCGTCGCGAAATCCATTCCAATAATTGACATGCACATTGTTTTTCCGGCCATTTTGCGGCCGCAAATCCGCGGCGGCAATACGGCACGGAAATACATGTCGTCTGAATGACGACACGTATTTCCCATTAAAACCAATATTAAATGGCTTGCAACTTATTTCAGACTGATTTCGGAACGGATTTACAATCGTAAATATGGCGGCAAATCCGTTCCGAAATAAGCCGTGTGAACGAGGTCTTAGGGTCCGACAGACAGATCCAAACATGCATCTAAAAACGTATGTTCACACGGACTCTACACGCCATGTGAACATACCCTAAGGTTTTGTGTACACTGCGTATACGTTAAACATATGCCAAGCGTATTTGACATCCATTTTTTTCCCTTCATTTATTTCTAAAACTAGCTTTTCTTTTGACTGTCACCCGTTTTTTCCTGCAATTTGATTGGGTAGCTTTGTTTATATTTTTTATGATGGATACAAACGTACGCTGCACATCTGTCCATCTATTTGAGTAAATGAACACAGTAAGGGTATGTTCAAACGATGTACTCCGATGTACAGTACGCGCCGCAGTACAGTGTGTGTTTTGGGAGCTGGCGCTAATACGCACGTACTGACGCGGGTGGGGGAAAGCCCGCCTGCGACATAGACATGCATTACTCGTGGTGCGTATTTGCTGCAAATAATTGACATGTCTGTTATCCCCCCGCGCGTACAATACAATCGTATTGTACGAGCGGGGGAGGAGGCGTAATCCATCATTCTCTATGAGAGCTATGGATTGCTGTAATTATGGGGCGCATTTTCCCCATATTAAGCGCAGTATGCTGCAAAATACACGGCAAAATGCTCCCCAAAATAAGCCGTGTGAACATACCCTAATAAGTACGTTTTTCATCATGTCACCCCCACTAGATAATGGATCTGTCATCCATTCACAATAACGTAGTGTGCACTAAGCTTGATTCCAGCAAACTAAAACATTCTTGTATGATATTAAATGTATATCTTTTGCAGAGGATCTAAGGTACAATAACAGATAAGTCGCAGGTATCCGTTGGGGTACCGTAAAAAAGGTTTCCCAGCAGATACTGCAACGCAGCCTCGGTGGTCCCATAGAGGATAGTAGAGCAGACTTTTTCCTGTGTGGGCTACATTAGCTCTACTTTCCGGCGCATACACTTGTCCAGGACTCAATAGTATATTCTGCTAAGCTATTGAGTCCTGGACAAAATGCGTATGTCATTGGGAAATAAAGCAAACGTAGCCCATGTTGGGCTACGTCTACTCTATTATCTCCTATCGGGCTATCAAACTGCGTCACGGTATCTGCCAGGGGTACCTTTGTTATAGTACCCCGATGGATACATATGACATATGCATTATCGTAGTGTCAATCCACCCTAATAAACATTATAGTACAGTATTATTCTGTACACTGTATGGATAGACTTATCGTATCTTTGAGGTTGAATGTGGCATTGTATATATTTTCATGGTTTTCAGTAAAAGGAATGAATGGTATGTGATTGCTGTATGAAAATAGCAGAATCAAATTTTTGAAGTTGTTTTTTCCAATTATTTTATCTGTATTTTAGGAATTAAAAGCAGTTGTCATCCAGTATCCATACAGCACACTCTCGAGAATAAGATTGTTCAGATTTTACTGCCTGCAGTACCTATATGGCATGCTTTGAATCTTTTATTAGAACAGCGCATATAAAAACCCTGGATGTAAAATGTGTCACTCCTAAGATATCATTAGTGCTGTGTTATGGATGTGTACCACACAAAGCTGTTATGGATCTAAAATGCAGTCGTATGTATGAAGCATTAGGGTATGTTCATGTAATTTGTTGTGTTATTTAGAGCGGAATCCAAGCGTATTACACAGTTATGCCGTGACTGCATTACGCTGCATTAAGAATACATGGTGTGACCAGGATACTTGCCATTAGTACTTAGGCATACATGCAGATACCGTGTTCTCTCAGGCAGGTTTAATAGCAAAGATAGTATAATAAATACAGGCAGTCCTCGACTTACACTGTTACGACTTACATCTGTCTCCTAGTTACAAACGGAGACTTATGGGGCATGCTGGCACTTGTAGTTCTACGTTCCACAGCAGATAGTAGCTGTGGAACGACAAGTTCCAGTATGCCACAGTAGCCCATGAGGTGCAAATGAGGTGGAATCTTCATAACAAGGGCACAGACAGCAAAAGAAATGTAAAAACCGTTCCCTGCACTATCCAAAACTATATAAAAAAACTCTTTGTTCTGACGTTAGATTTAATAAATGTACCTGTTCCAACTTACATACAAATTCAACTTAAGAACAAACTTACAGTTCCTGTCCCATTCATAACCTGGGGACTGCCTGTATTTATTTTTTAAATGGTTATACTATCACAAGCATAGGCGTTCCATCATGCAGTGCTGTCCGATTACATTCCTACATCCATGCAAAGTAAAACGATTGATGCGACTCCAACACTCTTGCAAGCACCACAGCTTCTTCCATGTGCCTGTACCCCATTTGATCATTTGCAAACACCAGCCAAATTTTCTGCATTGAGAAAGCTATGACAGCATCTTCCACCTATAGTGATCAGAACAAGGCGGCCATAGCTTTCACTGCCGCAACAAATAGCGGTTTGCTCTTTTCCAGTGGTCTTGTAGTGAATGTAAGAAGTCCTGAGGCTACGCATGTGCACACTCAATGGTTTCAAATTTTACTTGAACGGGATTTAAGAGCCCTACTAGACTCTGTTCCTCCCAATCGAAAATTTGGGAATTTATCTCACACTGAACAACTGGCATTACAACAATTAATAAAAAATCCGGACTTGACAATCAAAATGGCGGATAAAGGGGGAACCGTTGTCGTCATTTACAAACAGCTATACATCAAGAGTGTACAAACCATGTTATCTGATACCAACACCTATCAACAACTTGCCCAGGATCCCACCATTAAATTTAAAGCTCAAATGTATTGTCTGCTTAGAGAGGGCCTGTCAGTGGGTGCCATAAATCAAAAACAGCTAGAATTTATACTGGTAGAATGTCCCAAAATGCCTATACTGTATGCCCTACCTAAGATTCATAAGGACATCAACAAGCCTCCTATGAGACCTATAATTTCAGGCATTGGCTCTCTCCTTGAGCCATTGTGCCAGTGGCTTGATGATTTGCTACAACCACTGGTAACTAGAATCCCTAGTCACCTTCAGGACACCCGCAATGTTCTACGTGGGTTACAAGGGTGTCGCTGGGATGAGACCATGGTTTGGTTAAGTTGTGACGTGGAGTCCCTGTATACCAGTATACCCCATCAGGTTGCCATGCGAGCACTTGAATTCCATCTTCGACATTTTGGAAATTACTCTGATGAATTGCTGATCTTTATTTTGTCTGTTGCTGACTTTCTTATGACCCATAATTATTTCTCCTTCGATCGTGTTGTGTATCTACAGATTTGCGGAGTATCAATGGGAGCAAAATTCTCACCATCCGTGGCCAATCTGGTCATGGCATGGTGAGAGTACGTGTACCTCTATACACCTCTTAATTCTTTTGTTGACACCATTTTTTGGTATGGCAGATACATCGACGACAGGCAATTCAATTTTTGGATTTAACATTAAGTGGCTCCATAGGCAGTGTTTGCTCTAAAACCTTTCGCAAACCCACATCTGGTAACACCATACTTCATTTCAGAAGCTCTCATCCCAAACATACTTGTAAGTCCATCCCAGTAGGCGAATTAACTAGGGTTAAAAGGAATTGCAGTCTATCAACTGATTTTGAGTGGGAACAAAGTCAGATCTGCAATAGGCTAAGTTGTAGGGGTTACCCCTCAGGCCTACTCACGAGGGCATCTAATATTGTGGAGAAAAAAGATAGGGATTCACTTATTCATTGTAATTCTAGTCATCCCAGAGCACACAAGAAGAGTAGGAAGTGTACTCTGGTTCTTGACCATAGTTGCCAATTTTCCCAAATCCGCACAATATTTTTCAAACATCTACCAATATTGTTGGAAGATCCAGTCTTGGAATCCGTCCTTTCAGAGGGCTGCCAAGTAGTCACCAGACGGCCGCAAACCTTGGGGGACTTTATTTCCCCAAATATGATTCTGTCTAAAAAACACCGTCCATCCTGGTTACGGTACAGGGGCTCATTTAAATGTGGGTCAAATTCTTGCAGAGTTTGCAAGTACGTTGATGTTAAACAGTCATTTTCAGATAATCATGGCAATAAAATATATCCATTTAAACAATACATCAACTGTAACTCGCATCACGTCATTTACTTAGCTACATGCACCACTTGCAAATTACAATATGTAGGTAATACTACCAGGAAACTTAAAACCCGCATTTTAGAACATCTAAATGATATCACTAATCTCTCAAACCGCAATAGATCACACCTTTCTAACCATTTTAGGGATGTACACAATTCAGATTTAAGTAACTTAAAAATTATGGGCAAAGAAAGGGATATAAAACCGCCTCGAGGCGGAGATATAGATCGGATATTACATGATAGGGAGGCTTTTTGGATTCTCACCCTCAATACCTCTGTCCCTAATGGATTGAATATGAGACGTGAACTAATGTTCCATTACTAATGCTTTAATGTTTTATTATCTTTTGATTAATCCATTTTCATTTTTGTATCATATCCTTTACTATTAAGATATTAGTGATGTTCAATTACCAGTACTTTAGGGACCTAGGAAACCTGCGTGTATAAGTTTAATGCAGTCTATATAATAATAATTATTATGATCTTCATTTTAGCACATTAATATTACTATCATCTTTTATTGCTTTTTCTTTGTTCTGTTCTTATATATGCCGCTCGTTCTTGGGCTCTTGATATTGTTACCATCTTTTTCCGCCGGTAGGCATTCTACGTGTCTCCTGCGCGTCATGCCTTTTGCCAGTTCCAGTAGTTGACATCTTCTGGTCTGTGCGCATGTCGTAACGTCACTTCCGGTTTACACGCTCCGTACCGGAAGTGTACGCTACTCGGTCAGAACCCACCGAACTGGCTGGCAGGTGTAAGTAGTTTTCTTTTCTTCCATTTTTGTATATATGTTATGCTTCTATGTATGAGTAAGGGCGTTTTATCGCCCGAAACGTGTTTGTGTGTTTTACCTGGATGGCTTTCTACCAAGGTTGTCTGTGCTTTTATTCAATATATAATTAAAAGTCATTAAGTTTTACTCCTGGATGTGTTGTGGATTCGCTGGACCAACTCCTTCCTTCACATTGCCTCTACACGTCGTGCTCAGGACGGGATCCGTGCGAATCCAACTATACTGCTGCATTGTTGTGGGTGAGCTGATCAAACAAACTTTGTCTTGTATGGCACAATCAATGAAACCTGTGATCTCCATTTAACCCTTTGTATGCCATAATCAATGACGATTGTGGTATTGAAAGGGAGAGACTTGTGAAAGGACCCCCTCTCGTCACATAGGGAATCCACACAAATACACCCTTGCGGTGTTTTGAATGAAGTAAATTAACATACTGGAACTGAAAAAAATTCTGAATAGTGATTTAGAATGCATCCATTAAGGGCTATAAAATGCAGCAGAAATCTATTACGCTTCGATTTCTGCCACTTATATCAGTGTTTTCTTTACAAAGATTTCATCAGGGTAACGTTCCCCATTGGGAAGAGGTACCATATAGGTATGTGGAGGTGTGAAATTTAAATATATTCTAAAAGACTCATGGGAAATGAGCTATCACTTTTGCAGCGCCCCCTATTGGATGTAGTGTTCTCCAATTCACATCTGATCCATTGCTCCTTGCAGTGTAAATGAGATTAGAGCCAACCAAATACTTATCTGCTGAATCGGATGTGAATTGGCTCGGTGAATTGGAAGTGAACTGAGGAAAGCTATGTTCAATAGGAGGCTCTCTCTCACACCAATCAACTGAAACTTTTTTTTGTTTTTTTCAATACTCAAGTTCTTCCGTCCTGTGGTCCAAGCCGCGAGCACTTAAGGAAATGGTGAGCGTTACGTATAGGCTCTGGATCAAGCATCTATAGGACCTGGTTCTAGATTATCATATATAATGCATGGTTGGATGGTCACAGCACAGAAAGTTAAATACTATGCCAAAACACCTAAGCAAAAGCATCTGTGGACTAGTTTGTGACAATCTTTATTTACAAAGTTTACAGTAAAGATTTATTATTAGAATTATTATTATTTATTTTAGAGCGCCATTAGTTCCATGGCATTGTACATTTGAGGAGGTGTTACATACATAGGGTCAAACAAGACAATGGTGACAATAAATGACTAACAACTGTAAAAGGCCCGCAAGGGCTTACAATCTACAAGGAAGGATGAAAGAGACAGGAGGTGAGGGACAGCAGTGTTATCGCATCCAAAATCGCTGCGTCAATCAGATCCAAAATGTATCCAACACGCAGGAGTTTTTTGGATGCGTCTTTGCTGCAGCAGACACGCACCCTATAGTTTTAAATAAGGCGTCTGCTGCGTCTTTCGGATCAAGAATTGACATGACAATTGTTTGAACGGATCCGAAAGACGTATCAGAAAGTCGCATCGGCGATCACTCGTCTGAACTGAACATTGAAAGCAATGTAAAACACACTGCACATTGTTAAATGCATGTTTGGGTCTGTTTAGGGTGCTAAACCCGGATCCAAACACGCATCTAAAAATGTATGTACACATGGAAACAACATGCCGTGTGAACATACCCTTACAGGCTATCCTAAAGAGATGGGTTTTCAGGTTACTTTTTGAGGAGTGGAGGAGAGTTTTATATGTTGGGGCAGTAAGTTCCAGAGTATGATGGGAAGCAGGAGAGAAGTCTTAGAGATGGTAGTGTGAGGAGCTGTTAATAGGAGAGCAGAGGAGAAGGTCTTGTGAGGAGCAGAGATTGTGTGAGGGGAGGTAATTGTACACTAAAGGGGTTCTCCAAGAAAAGAAGAAAACGAAACAAATAAATTACATGTCATAATGAAAATTCCTAAATACCTTTAATTAGAAAATTCATTATAGAAGAACAAAATGGCCGCAGGGCTCCTTCCTGTGCAGAAACCTGGCTCTGTGAGTTAATTCCTGGTCATGCCGACTGGCATCACTGAGCATGTGCTGTGTTCAGCCAGTCTGACAAACTTGTGGTATGAGAGAAAGCTCTGTAGTGTAGAAAGGAGACTGACGGCACATGCACATACAGTGTATATACAGGGTGGGCCATTTATATGGATAAACCTAAATAAAATGAGAATGGTTGGTGATATCAACTTCCTGTTTGTGGCACAATAGTATATGGGAGGGGTAAAACTTTTCAAGATGGGTGTTGACCATGGTGGCCATTTTGAAGTCGGCCATTTTGGATCCAACTTTATTTTTTCTAATGGAATGAGGGTCATGTAGCACATCAAAATTATTGAGAATTTCACAAGAAAAACAATTGTGTTGCTTGGGTTTTAATTTTATTCTTTCATTATTTTATACAATTTC